>JZLH01S0356130.1:15989-27894 GCA_001188425.1 Eucidaris tribuloides
CTACTGAATACATTGATCATAGATGATCTATGCTTCGCCAGAGCTCCACCGGCGGCGAGGATACACTCATGGTCAAGGTACGCCACAATCTGCCGAAAAAAGACACAGATCTATTTCACTTATTTTCTTTCTTTATTCGAAATTATTTGAATTATTCACCCAGAAACTCCGGGTAAAATGTTACTCTAACGGGGTAAAATTTACCAGAGTAAATATAACACGGATTGTGTTACATTTACCCCGATGCCAGGTTATTTTGAACAGAATGATATGTAAAAGAGGAATGGAATGGCAAGCGGAATCACCATGCATGGTAAATTGATTTAATTTTACACGGAATATGAATGACTAGCAAAAATTTGACAGGGAGTTTTCTTAATTCAATTATATTCAATTTATCTATTCATTCATTTCATTGATATAACAATTATTACAGCGAACAAAGTGTGAAGGGGAAGTCACAAAGAAAGCGAGTTGCTTGGATACAATTTATACAAACATTACACACATACCAAATTACCAATCATGTACATCTACACCTGCATTCACCATAACATTCATCCACGTATTTTAATTTTCTTCTTAAAATAAACTAGAGCAGTTTGAATGCGCACTGCAGATGGTTATGCCTCCTCACTGCCAGTCCAATTCAATGTTATTATTATTATTATTTTTTATTTATTTGGCATCACAATCACATGTGTACAATATCAATAACAATCATCATATATATGTACATGTAAAAATCGGGTGTTCTTGTGCACTCCTCCAACATACCAGGAGAGAAAAAAAGCAATTATAGATCACTATGGCCAATAGGCCTTTCTCTCTGACTTGGAGAAGTGCACTCTTATACAGCCTAAAATACAATTACAATCATGAATATAAATAATGCAAAAATACGATACAAAATATTATCAGAACCCGAATAAAATAAATAATACAAATCGGAATTATGTGATTAAAAATAGATGAATTATATAAAATGCATAGTACACAAAAAGGGCAAGAATGTAATAAAAATGAAATGTCTCATTCATGTATGTACCCAATCTGATCAAAAGCCTTTAAGTTATCGTGGTAATGAGCTAGAATGAGATGTATAGCAGGTCCTAAGAAGTATACAAGATGCAAGAGTTAGCAAGATGAACCGATTTCTGTTTCTGTGGTTGTAATCACAATCGGGCATTAGTTTAAAGGCAGTGTCGGTAAGGGGTGAAACATGATTTTATTTTCTCTTTATGCTTTTACAGATCTGTATCATCTTATAATACCCTGAAAATCACTCGCTTTGAAACTCGTCCATTGTTGAGCAATTAATGAAGTATGAACAAGTTTGTATGATGAAACCCAAGATTTTTTGCCATTGGAAAGGTATATAGTGATATTATGTGCTCTTCGATATTTTTTTTTTATCTGAATTATGCCATTATTAACAATTTTCAGTTGGGTCGATGTTTTCTGATCGAGAAAATAACATACCTTGTGAAAGACTAATGAAAAATTTATCTGACTGACCAAACTATACTTGGGCTTTGAGAGGATGACCTCCTGCATTTCATTTGATATTTTATGCATACACACCGAAGATGTTGGTGCATCATGTTTTCAAGTTGTCTGTCTGGCTTAGTTACTGGGTCTCATTACCGCAATTATTTAAGGAAGGTGATCGGATTTTACTCAAACTGGGATCAAATATTCACTATGATTAGATTTTACAGTTGAAATGTCACAAGATCTCACATGTCTGAATTGAGCTCATTACCATTTAGCAATTTAGCAGATTGGCCTTGAATATACATGTATAACATGGGACAAATAATGTACTACACAAGAAAACAATGCACTGATTCGATTTGAGTGGAAAGGTCCAAAGGTCACAGGACCTTTTATATATCTCATTTTAGCTCAATAATGTCATAACTTTAACAAGTGGTGTCCGAATTTTCATGAATCTCAGGTCACGAACTGCGAAGCATGGACTTAGCTGATTATAGCCTAATACATGTCTGATTTGAGCTCATTTACATGGTAACTTAAAAACTTCTGTTCAGATTGGATACAGTCATACATGCATGGGTTAGGAATGTTAATTTAAATCGAATTGGGTGGGTGTGCGGAGGTATATCCTTTGACTGTGCAGAGTCGAACTACTCCAGATTTTCTTGAACCGATATATCTAAGGACGGAATATTATTGTAGTACTTTTGTACTATTTTGTAATAGCATTTATCATAAATCTAAAAAAATTGTTATTGTACATTCAAAGGTTGCATAAAACTTGATAATATTTTGTGTTTTGTTTAACTTCTGGATTATGCTAATTTTGATCAAAAATAAGTAGATAGACGTACTGGCTTGATAATAAAGGTTTTGTTTCTTTTAAGACTCCATCTCAATTTTTCTAATGGAATTATTTTTTGATAGACTTAACATTTGAGATAAATAAGCGCGCTAAAATCCCAGAAATCATGCGATAATAATTACTGTAGCCAACGAAGACAGTAAACATTTATGATATGTTTAGCAAGTGCAGATATCCACGATACTTTGAAGAGCGTTGATTATAGTAAGTTCGTACAACTTTACCACACACTGTTTCTTTCTTTCGAAAGCACTGCGCCAGGATTCGGGGAGAAAATAAAAAAATGTGAAAGGCAAATGAAAGAATATAGAAAGAGAGTTACAATTATTAAAAGTGATATGGGAACCAATTGTTTTGGTAATGCTGACTAAATATAATTTAGATCAAATGACTAAAAAAAATAGTGTATAACAAATGATTAATTTGACAAATATACTTTAACAAATCAATATTATGGGATAATAATTGTCAGATAAAACGCTATTATAAAACAAACATAATTTACAACTAATTCAATAATGATAAATGAAATCCAAGAGTTATAGGTATAATCAATAAATACATGATATAAATTATAATAGGTGGAAGGATGAAAACAATAGAAATATATATATATATTCACCTCATAAGGCAATTGCAAATAGCAATCATCACACATAGACTGATAATATTGAACAAAAATAGAAGAAATTTATACTACTCATAATAATTATATACCCATAACCCAGGTACATGGATATAGCACCTTCACAAAACAAGTTTATAAAGATAATCTCATATCGATGCTAACGCCACCAACACAGAAATAATTAAAAATTCACATAGACAAATATAGCAAGCAAATCACATGCCAATTATCATGAGTATAACAACATACATAAAAAACACGACAAGAATTTAAACATGTAACAAGACTCGAATAGAAATTTTATAACATTTAATTGAAAAAATGGATAATGTCTATCGAACTGGACTTTACAAAATTGAATCAAACTTAATATACAAAATCCACAAATACATGATTAATGAAGAAATATACAGAGATATATCACTTAAAAAGACATTATATAAACTGGGTAGGAAAAGACCCATATAAACAAATATAAGATACGATATTGCTATCATGACATACTGAAATGATTTGAATAGACAAATAAACACAAAAAACTAACAACACAAAAGTATACGAGACAGAAAATTAATGCTGCAAACAAATAAATGTGCAGAAACAAATATGGCAACATAATAATTTTAAATCATCAGTAAAAGCCGATATAAGGAAATTCACTACAAAACAAAGCAGTATAAACAAAAAAAATGGGAGGAGAGAAACGAATGAAATCTCAAATGATTATCAACTTTTATCAAAAGCACTAACGAAATGGTTTTAGAAATGCAATATATATTTCAAGCGGCTCATATATTAACCAGATAAATCATAGAACACGATCATTGGCATCAATAGATACTCAGAACTTTTTTAAAACAGGAAACATTGTATATAACACCAAAAGTAAACAAAAAAACTTAAACCTATACCCAATAACCTCCAATCCAATCACCATGAGAACTAAGACATGATAAACAACAAATTTCCGCACGAACGCAAAGTAATATTCCAGAAGAGGGACACGCATAGAAAATTCACTAAAAGCCTAGATCTTATATCAGAGGGTATGAAACACTTTGATATCCACTATATAAGAAACAAATGGATGTTACAAACAAAAATAAGGCAAACTTTAGAACCAAAACTAAAATGTGGCCAATTATTACTTGTCCTGTCCAAATCCATCACCATAAAACGATAAGAGAATTCCAACAAGCACAAACCACCAAAACCTGACCAATGAAGCCTACTAGAATCTTCAAATCAAACACATATATAAATATCAAAACCAAACATATAATATTATTTATTCTTTACGGTGAAAATACACTAATCATACATAATGACAAAACAGATCGGACGAGACATTATTATACCCCCCAACAGATATAACAATAACGCGGGGACGTCCGCTCATACGTGCAACCAACGTCACCTCCACCAAATCAGACCCATACCGAGAAAGTAACGTAATAAGACAAATGCGCAACAAAGAGAGTAACACATAATCTACATAGATGGCAAAAAACGATTATAATAAATTCATAAAGTTTCGAGTGTATGTGAGATGACTGAATATCAGCAAACTGCGGTATAAAACGACAACGCAAGGAAAACTCTGAAGAGATCGCATGAGCAAACTAATTCAAAGTGAAGAATAACAATAACCAGCTAATAACAAGACAATATGCACAGACTCAAGAAATCTCCATTCCAACAACATACACGTGATTGTCCGACGAGTGCCTAACATAAAGTACTAGCAAAACACATACCAATGTGAACAGAAAGAAGAAAGCACTGAGAAGAAATATTAGGCAGCCAGAAATCCGAGCACGAGATTCGGATACTAACCACGCGTGACAATCCCGCCTGAGGTCTGATACTAAGACAGGAGTAAATGTTGCATCTCGACTGTCGCTCTCGAATTCAAATATATATAAACGGAAAAGGAACGGTGTAAAATTTGACAGCGTGTCTAAAAAAGTGCATGAAAGCGCCAATATACGAAAAAAGAGTCAATCTACAATCAACACGATCAACGTAATTGGTCAATAGGGAGCTTTCATACCGGGCTTGCGTAGAGTTACGTAGTGTGTGTAGCTGACTACACCAAAATCGGCGGTCGTAATACCATGAGAAAAGTAATAATGCTATGCTGCACGGTTCGGCGTGTCCCTGCGTAGGAGTACGTATGGTTGCGTACCGTACACGTAGTGCTTTGCGTATAGCAGCGTAGAGTTGCGTAGAGTTGCGTTCAGTTCCTTACATGTGCGTATAATATAAGCATCGATCAAAACAGCTATAAACGCTTGCATAACCAACCACACAAGTGTGTCTCCAAAAAAATTTGTCAAGTGAAACCGCCTCTTTGGCAATTAGAAAATACCTATAGTGACAATTGTAGCTACGAGTAAAGATAAAGTTCATACCCGTAGTCTTGTTTCAAAATACCGCTAGTTGTTTGGTTTTAATTTGCTTGTCTTAATAATATAAAATACTCAAATCAGCCACAAGGTAAAATCGCGATTTCGTGCCCACTCCCAACAGTCTCGAGTAAAAAGAGACATAGTGATTCCAACATTATTAGTTGTTACAACATATCTCGAAGATTAAAAACAAGCAAAATTGAAACAGAACAAAATGTCTTAATGAAAGTAAGACTTTGCCGTTTGACCGGTGATCTACAACACATAATGTCACAGAGTATTTAATAATGTGCAGAGAGGGGCGCTTTTTATTGCATAATTTTTAGACATGCTGCAGTGTAAAGCTCAAAAACATTGTGTCAAGTGAAAAGCGCCCTCTTTGACAGTTAAAAAAATAATGCTGTGACCATGTTTACGCAACATCAGGCAAAGCTAGCTTTCAATGCGTTTGTTCTGTTCAATCTTGCTGTTTTGATCTCGAGATAATTTTTTGTAAACAACAAACGTCGATAGCTGTGTCACTCTTACTGGAAGAGGTCAGATCTATAGGCTATTGAGCGTAGCTGTTGTAAATGGCACATTTTGATTTCATTAAATAATATAGTTATTATAGATAATATCAGCATAAAACAAAGCAAACTGAAGCAGAACACGCATTCAAAAGCTAAGACTATCATTGATAGTGATGTAAGCATGACGTCGCAAATATTATTCTCATTACCCAAGAGGGCGCTTTTGACTTGCACAATTATTTTTAAACAAACTAAGTAGTTTTCTGTTAATTCTCAGTTTCAATCCATGCCTGCTACTTCGTCACATAGCAAAATAACGCCTATTAAAGAACCAGCAAGAAAAAATTATTGCCTCTAACGCAACCCTTTGCTCTTCTATATAATTACAATGTGCAGGTATTTCCAAAAGGAAATAAAAATCCTTTAGACCCGGCTTTTAGAGCCATTTAAAAAGTTCAAGCAGGCGACTTCAGAGTCCTTTGGGACAAATTAAATCTAGTAGTTTCCCAAGAAATCATGAAAAGAATAATTAAAGGATAGAATGCTATTGTTGCGTAGATATGACGCTCAGTACGTAAGTGTTTGCGTACATTTGCGCGCAAACTGCGTACCAGTGATCAGCGCCGAGGGACGCGAAAAATTAAACATGTTTATTTCCATTTGCATCTTACTCGCCATACCCATCGCTTGCTCGGGTATCGTTACGGGTAGGATTCGCCAGGCACAACGTATAGTAGCGTAGTGTACGTAGTGCTATCACGTAACGCTAGTAACACTACGGCAACTTACGCAAGCCGGTAATGAAACCCTCTTACCTTCCAAATGCCGTCTAGTTGTTCTGTTTAATTCTCGAAGATTGTTATTAAGCAATGATAGAGTAAAAATCACGATTGTATAGCAATTTACTGAGAAAAGGGCCAGATAGAGCTATCACTGACTGTAAGTAAAGTGACACAATTGCGATTTTACCCTTTCGTAGTTAACTGCATGTAAGCATATCTCGAGATTAATAAAAACACAGAACAAATGACATTTGACAGCTAAGACTGTGCCCTTAAGTAGATGAAGCATCGTGGCCACAATATTTTCAAATTGCTAAAGGGGACGCGTTTTTCCTGCACATTTTTTGGAGATCACACTGTAGTCACAGCAACTGATTCACATAATGGTGTGTTCCGATGGATGTATTGGCCAAAATCGAACAATATTTTGGTGAAAGGGCCAAAATTTATTAGGTTAAAATATCTCACCCAAAATATTCCCTCACTTCTGACCAGTAAGCGACGTTCGACTTAAGTCCAATTTAAAGACTTGGGGACTCAGACTTCCGCATCGAGTCCCTAAAATAATGGCAAAGGTCAATTAACCTGGGGACTTCGAACGCGTAGGACTGTATAGGGCATTGTACCAATGAATGCTCGACGAAAAAAAAATCGTAGTCTCCAGATTGGTATGTGAAAAATAACATTCCTAATTTTTAGATAAAGTTTGCTGATGAGAAAAGAATTTGTTCTCCCAATTTTTATTAGCGCATTATTGAGATAATAATTAATTTAATGAGGCACGTCTGCAGTCCCATCGTGAAAAAGGAATCACCCGTCATAGCAATTTCACACAGCACAAGGATTAATTCCAATAAGATCGTATTTACCAGCTATGCTATTAATATTATAGGCTGTGGGCTCACATCGGAAATGTACTGTTAAAGGTATTCTTTGAATGATTTAAAGCCAACTGAGCTTTTTCAAAACGCAATCCTCCATTATTTATACAACAGTTGCGCTCAAATGCTGCTCACCAAAGTTCCTATTGTAGTTTTCAAACATCTGCGTTTCACAAGAAGTGTTGTGAATGCAATAGTGTCACAACACACACCCAGTTTGCAATATGACGGAGTCGCATTCCAGCCACGTAATTATTTTTGCGCACACAGGTGAAAGTCTCCGGTGTTTTGTACACTGCTAAACGCGTACTTGTCACGATTATAAATAACGTCATTAACTAAGTTGATTTTTCTCAAAAACGCGCACAGGTATAAAACAATGAGAACAAATCGATTTACGGGTTAAGTATATTTTCAAAAATCAATAATAGATATCACTGATGGAACTACGGAAAATACGATAAATGGCCTTGCCTACAGCCGGGGGCAGTGTCATTATAAGGTGTACACATGACGCCGTCGTGAAAAAAAAACGGCGTAAAACGGGTTTTTTCACGGTGGACGATGTACTCGCGTACATTGAAAAGGGTATCAAAATCGTCCAAAATCAGGAAAAAGGGGTTATACTTTAACAGAAGGTTTACTTCAAAAGGTATCTTTCATATTGATACTTACATTTTTAGGGTATTCTGAGATCTGACACATCATTACTTGCTTAGGTGTCCATTTTGAAGTCCGTCCACGAGCGCATGGTGTACACCTTGTAATGACACTGGACCCCCCCCCCCCCCCACCCGGGAGCCCTACAGTCCAGTCTTGTGGACTCGACATTTTTTTTTTTTTTATTTTTTTTTTCTTTTTTTTTCTTTTTTTTTTTTCTTTTCCCTTTTTTTTTTTTTTTTTTTCTTTTTTTTTTTTTTTTTTTTTTTTTTTTCTTTTTTTTTTTTTGTTTTTTTTTCTTTTTTTTTTTTTTTCCCTTTTTTTTTTTTTTTTTCTTTTTTTTTTTTTTTTTTTTTTCCTTAACACTGCTTCACCGACTAATTGTTTCGATCAACACTTTAAAACTATTACAGAAACTGTTGTACATCACAGGTTCAATTTCTATCAGGTGTATACTTTAGTTCAATACCGAAAAATCGGATTTTTGCTTTCCTCAAGAAACAAATTAAATAATCCTTGGAGCCAAGATAAACAACATAGTGTACGTACTATGTAGGTATTTTTCAACCCATTTGGTTTTTGAAGACTTTTTTTAATACGATTATTTTACTTCCCAATTTTACTTCCAAATATTCTTAACTATCGAAGCACTACTTTGCGAGGAAGGGAAGCGATAATTCTATTCGCTTTACAAGAACGGTAATATCCGGTACTTCAGAATCATACCACCTCACAATGTGTAGCGCCAGCTTCCATCCATTCGTGTGGCTTTTAAACCTCAGGAGAGGGTGACACAAGCTGAAGTACAGTGTATTGGTTACCCCAACTAAAATTCATTCATCATCATCATCAGCAGACAGCACACAGCAGCAGAGCAGCCATGGTTCAGGCCACTGCCGGGCGAAAAGGCCTACCCCAAGTGGTGCCAAAGGTGCATATAGATAAGCAAATCCATTGTGCCAAAATGTATAGTTTTTTTCAGCCTTTTTTCTTAATTTTCAGTAGTATGTAGGTATGTTTGCTGATTCAGTGAAATATAAAACTTGAAATTGTGAGAAAATGTCCCAAGACCTTACATTCCTCAACCTACTGTGAACACTCCCAACACATTTCTGGACAACCGCAGACAAGTGAGTGGGGCACAAAAATAAAAGGGGGTTAACCAAGATTGGTTGGATCAAATGACAGTGGTGTTTACAATTAAGTTTTCTTATCATGTTCACTTCATATTGATTTGACAAAAAAGTGGTATTGTACTCGTCCATCCTCCGTGGGGGGGGGGGGGGAATCGGGGACCTAAATCCGTGACTAAAAGGGTTAGCTTTACCCAATAAGAGGTACATACCTACAGCGTAACCAGTGTCTCGCAGCTGGAAAGAGCGATACCGAGCGGCGTAACGTGGCCCGCTGGTGGTAGGCACCTCAGTGGAAGTGGCTTCCTGCCGGTGGAGCTGCACCTGCGCTGTCCAGGACCGGACTGAGTAGGAGCCCCTTGAGTATTGGCAGTCTTCTGTAAGGTTTTCATAACCCCGGGTGGAGTCGCCATAAGATGGAATATAAAAGAGGAAAGGAAATAATGACGTCAAACTGGTTCCGGACAATACTGTGGGGATAATAGCCAACCATAACTTAGTGCCCGGATCAGTGCAGCCTCCTTATTGGAGAAACAACCAGGTGCGACGGCTGCCCTGGTCCGCCATTTTTTGTCTACACATAATATTCTGAAGCCAGAGTGATGTCACACTTTGACTCGATAGTCTGACGTTCAAGGAACAAAGAACGTGGGTTATATGATGTGAACATTTATTTTTCATATTACAACAGATGCAATATCGACACCTGCCACCACCCCAAAAAGAAAAGCATCAATGAAATACGCCCTAATAGGACTGCAGTGACCTTCTCACATATAGGCCACTTTTCAGTTATAATTCTCACTCGCTTCATCATATCATCGGATGAAGGGGGATTGTAAAACAGACGACCCCGAGGGTAGAGGGGGGGCACACTACAATGTGATAGCCGTATGTGCCGCTACCGAAAATCGGGCTCTGGAACGTGCTTGAGTCGAAAATGGGGTCATCCGGACACTGGAGCAAAGGCTTCAGAAAACCTCAAATATGCTATCTCCGACTGACACAAGCGGCGAAGTTCCGGCGCGCCGTTGCGTCCGTGCTGAAAGGGCAATGCCTCTGGCTCGTTCGCGGCGCGGCGAGAAAAAATCAGAAGCGAAAGCGGCAAATTTGGGGTTCTGGAACTGAAAAAAGATGCAAAAATTTTCTGTGCTCCTGAAATGTGATGCCTGGAACGGAAATTTTGGCTGAAAATGGGGGTCCTCAACCGCGGCACATATAGGTATTGACACAATTATACTAAGTGCCACCCCCCCGGAGACGGCAAGGACCTTTTAGAAAGTACCAACACCCCGAGCCCCGGCTTGATGAGACTGATACCCACTTCCATATGGACCTGGATCACTGGGAGAGGGAGTTTTGATAAATCTTAAATCAGAAGCCCAGAAGAGGAGGTCAATAAATTCATATCATCAGAAGTGGATAATGCATATTGCAAGGAATTTTCACCTTGTATTATTGAATGGAAATAATTTTGGAAGATTATGACAAAAAGTTAGATTTTAACAACTTACAATGTACCCTTCTGATCACAATCAAATCTTATTTGCGTCATATCCGTTGCGTGATTTAGGACCCCCCCCCCCGACGACTAAACCCGGAAAAACTCCCGCTGGAGGAAGGCTGTCACCCGGGGAACCCCCCCCCCCCCGAAGACGGCTTCCACCGGAGTACAACTCTTTCAGGAGGACAAAGCAAATCGATAGCCTTGAAAGTATACCCCCCACTCACTCCCCTCCCGACACTGCCATGAGGCAATTCTTCTTTCGTGTCCATCATGCCGGCGGCATTGGTCAGCATACTTGGTAGGTTCTCTGCACAGTGAATAGGCTTCATTACGCAACCACGAGATTATCCCTTGTTCAATAACAGTGGCATCTCAGGTAGTGTTGCATTGACTGTATCCGATGTTCCCCAGTCTAATAGGTTGTATTCTGCTCGTGAACATATAGCCCCATTTATTCATGTTGGTCCGTACAGTACGTGCCCATATTGTTCAGTCTAAACCATTCACGTATTCCAAGCCGAAGTTATGGCCTGATGCAAATTTGCTCGCTCAGCTAGATGGTGTTCCTCCTACACTGCTACTCCTGCTGCTCACGTGGCTGTTAACAGTGGCTGAACTGTATAAAGAACCTTCCTCGGCTTTCAAGGCGCGTGGGGCTGCTTGTAAAAAGGGCATGACAAGGTTGTCGCGCAACGTATCCTCAAGCTTGGTGATTGCGTTCAAGCTGGTAAAATCGATCTGCGGTGCGAGGTGGGCAAACCAACAAAGCACGTAAAGACGATCCAACATCTTTTGGGTTAGGCGGCCATGTGAATGGCTCATTTGCAGTTGTCGTTGATATCGTACTCAACTTTCTTTGAGTGGCGTGACTCTTGCAACGGACATACTCACAGCGGGGAATAGTACGGTGCAAGGCATGCCGAGACCGCCCCTTACAAAAAACAAATGTCTGTGGTACCTCCTGTGGTATTTCTATGGTACTGTAGTAATACACATGAAAATCCACTGGGATGAGGAGGTACCACA
>JZLH01S0356130.1:27919-43685 GCA_001188425.1 Eucidaris tribuloides
GTTATTGATGCACAAGTCACCTCATCCTCGCGTGTATGTACTTTATTGTGTAATAGCACTAGATTGTGACGGATTTCTCGCGAGGCTGTGCTGGGCCGTAGTTCGCGGTAACGATGACGAGTCATAAATGCTACGAAGACCGGTTAGACGCAACCAGATACTTCCTCTTAGAGGAGCTAGCTACTGAATACATTGATCATAGATGATCTATGCTTCGCCAGAGCTCCACCGGCGGCGAGGATACACTCATGGTCAAGGTACGCCACAATCTGCCGAAAAAAGATGGTTAAATAACAGCAGAGTCTATTTGTCATTATTTTCTCTTTTATTGCGAATTATTTGAATTATTCCACCAGATTAACTCCTGGGGTAAAATGTTATATCTAACGCGGGTCAAAATTTACAGAGTAATATAACACGGAGTTGTGGTTACAATTTTACCGCCGATTGCCAGTGTTATTTGTAAACAGACAATGATATTGTAAAAGACGAGCTGGAATGGAGCGGATCTACCATGCTGGAATAATTGAGTTTAATTTCTACACGGAATTATGATATGACGTAGCAAAGAAATTTGACAGGTGAGTTTCTTAATTACAATTTCAATTCACTTTATTTATTCATTCATTTCAATTGAATATAACCTTATACGCGCACAAAGTGTGAAGGGGAAGTCACAAGGAAGCGATGTTTGGCTTGGATAAATTCATACATAAACATTTCGTTACACACCATACCAAGAATTACCAATCATGTGACATCTACACGCTGCATGTCACCATACCATTCTTATCCACGTAGTTTTGAATTTTTCTTCTTACCTAAAATAACCGGTGCTATTTCTGGTTTATTTTTATCACCGTGGGGGGGGGGATTATGCCCCCCCCCCCCGAGATCTTCGCCGCAGATCGCGCGAGATCGCCCGCCAAAAAATTGTGCATGCGCTATAGGCCGGATGTAAACTACAAGGACTGAATATACTAAAATTTTCAAAGAATATTGATTGTTTATATTTTTAGAGTAAGTTAATTATGCGAAATAAGTGTATGAAATTATGTTTTTGCCTATATTCTCGCTTACAATAGCTAGCTAGAAATTGTTTCCTAATTTTTGTGAAATAATTCATTTTGACGAATTTCTAAATTAGCCACAGAATAATTTTGCGAATCAGAATTAATTCTTACGTATTTTGTTTTCTCGGTGAATTTCTTATGTATCTTTCTTTCTGGTTTTTTCGACCTTTTGTTATTCATTATTAATTTTTAGCATGTACTCTTGGTCGGGGGACACGTTTTGCGATGCATAAACACGATAAAACTATAATATTTCAGCCTAGTAAAAGTTAAAATAATCAATACATTATGATTATTTTTGGCTGAAAACATTTGCATTGATTTTGTACGACACAATCGAGTTTATGAGCCAATTATTGAGCAATTTTGAAAATGGTCTTAAATGATGCACAAGACTTGAAAGTAAAAAGCCAGTGAACGGCGCGGTCACAAAATTTCGCGCGGCAGCGTAATCGCGAAATTCGTCGGGGGGGGGGGGCATTATGGCCCCGGTGGTTTTAGGGTTAAAATAAACTAGAGCAGTTTGAATGCGCACAGCAGATGGTTATGCCTCCTCACTACCAGTCCAATTCAATGTTATTATTATCATTATTATTTATTTGGCATCACAATCACATGTGTACAATATCAATAACAATCATCATATATATGTACATGTAAAAATCGGGTGTTCTTGTGCACTCCTCCAACATACCAGGAGAGAAAAAAGCAATTCTAGATCACTATGGCCAATAGGCCTTTCTCTCCGACTTGGAGAAGTTCACTCTTAAACAGCCTAAAATACAATTATAATCATGAATATAAATAATGCAAAAATCCAATACAAAATATTATTAGAACCCGAATAAATAAATAAATAATACAAATCGGAATTATATGATTAAAATTAGATGAATTATATAAAATGCATAGTACACAAAAAGGGCAAGAATGTAATAAAAATGAAATGTCTCATTCATGTATGTACCCAATCTGATCAAAAGCCTTTAAGTTATCGTGGTAATGAGCTAGAATGAGATGTATAGCAGGTCCCAAGAAGTATACAAGATGCAAGAGTTAGCAAGATGAACCGATTTCTATTTCTGTGGTTGTAATCATAATCAGGCATTAGTTTAAAGGCAGTGTCGGTAAAGGGTGAAACATGATTTTATTTTCTCTTTATGCTTTTACAGATCTGTATCATCTTATAATACCCTGAAAATCACTCGCTTTGAAACTCGTCCATTGTTGAGCAATTAATGAATTATGAACAAGTTTGTATGATGAAACCCAAGATTTTTTGCCATTGGAAAGGTATTTAGTGATATTATGTGCTCTTCGTTTTTTTTTTTAAAATCTGAATTATGCCATTATTAACAATTTTCAGTTGGGTCGATGTTTTCTGATCGAGAAAATAACATACCTTGTGAAAGACTAATGACAAATTTATATGACTGACCAAACTATACTTCATGGGCTTTGAGAGGATGACCTCCTGCATTTCATTTGATATTTTATGCATCCACACCGAAGATGTTGGTGCATCATGTTTTCAAGTTGTCTGTCTGGCTTAGTTACTGGGTCTCATTACCGCAATTATTTAAGGAAGGTGATCGGATTTTACTCAAACTGGGATCAAATATTCACTATGATTAGATTTTACAGTTGAAATGTCACAAGAGCTCACATGTCTGAATTGAGCTCATTACCATTTAGCAATTTAGCAGATTGGCCTTGAATATACATGTATAACTTGGGACAAATATGTACTACACAAGAAAACAATGCACTGATTCGATTTGAGTGGAAAGGTCCAAAGGTCACAGGACCTTTTATATATCTCATTTTAGCTCAATAATGTCATAACTTTAACAAGTGGTGTCCGAATTTTCATGAATCTCATGAAGCATGGACTTAGCTGATTATACTTCGGAGTTGAAATAGGTCCGAGGTCACAAAGCCTAATACATGTCTGATTTGAGCTCATTTACATGGTAACTTAAAAACTTCTGTTCAGATTGGATACAGTCATACATGCATGGGTTAGGAATGTTAATTTAAATCGAATTGGGTGAGTGTGCGGAGGTATATCCTTTGACTGTGCAGAGTCGAACTACTCCAGATTTTCTTCAACCGATATATCTATAAGGACGGAATATTATTGTAGTACTTTTGTAGTATTTTGTAATAGCATTTATCATAAATCTAAAAAAATTGTTATTGTACATTCAAAGGTTGCACAAAACTTGATAATATTTTGTGTTTTGTTTAACTTCTGGATTATGCTAATTTTGATCAAAAATAAGTAGATAGACGTACAGGCTTGACAATAAAGGTTTTGTTTCTTTTAAAGACGTCATCTCAATTTTTTAATGGAATTTATTTTTGAAGACTTAACATTTGAGATAAATAAGCGCGCATAAATAAACCAGAAATCACTGCGATAATAACTTACTGTACCAACGAAAGACAGTAAAATTATGATAATGTTTAGCAATGTGCAGATATCCACGATACTTTGAAGAGTTGATTATAGTAATTTCGACAAACTTTACCACACCACTGTTTCTTCCTTTCGAAAGCACTCCCAGGATTCCGGCGGGAATGAAGAACTGTGAAAGGAATGAAGTCATAGAAGGCGTTACATTTTAAGTGTATGGGACCAATAATGTGTTTTGTCCAATAATGCTGCTAAATATAATTATGTCAATGACTTTAAAAAAAAATGTGTTACAAATGATTTTTGTCAAATTTGTCAAATCATTTTGGGCATTTTGTCAAATAAACGTTATCCAATATATTCAATTTCAAATATGTTAAGTGAAATCCAAGAGTTTGGTGATTCAAATACATGTATAATTTTGGTGGAGGTGAAACATGAATATTTGTTTTCCCTCTGGCTTGCCATGCAACTCTCCACTGACTGTTTTGAAGCAAAATGAAATTTTACTCTCATTATTTTTCAGGTACGTGAGCTTGCCCTTCAAAGGTTTTAGCTTAATTGCTTCGTTGCTAGCCCAGAAAATTAAAATTCATGCAAATTTGCGAGGCAATTCCGTGCGAATTATTCTGTCTATAACGCATCATACACTCAGGGCAGAATTGACATGTACAGACTCGAATGACTTTTAATCCCATTTTTGAAAAAATGGTATGTCTCGAATGGCTTTACAAAATTGACTCAAACTTATTCACTAAATCCACATCAATGTTTGAGGAAATTTCTCCTTAAAGACACTTTATAACACTGTGGAAGACCCATTAACAAAATTGTCGAACTTTGCTATCTGACATATCTGACAGTGTTTGAATAGACAAATAAACACCCTACAACACAAAAGTTCGGACAGTTATGCTGTCACAAATATGTGCAGATACAAATTGGCACATTAATTTTTATCTCAGCCGATAGGAAATTCTACAACACAGCAGTATATGGGGGAAAACGGGATTGGTCTCTCAATGATTTTCACTTTTTCAAAGCACTTAACGATGGTTTTAAACTGCAATTTTTTCAGGGCTTCATTTTTAGACCGTATCAGAGACACGAGTAGCATTGGCAATCATGTAGCTCAGATTTTTTAAACAGGAAACATTGTTATACAATACCTTTAACCTATCCAGTAACCTCCATCAATCTCCAATGAACTAAGCTGTAACAACATTTTCGCACGAACGAAGTTTTCAGAGAGGGGCGCCATGAAATTCCTAAAGGCCTAGTCTTATATCGCGGGTATGATGCACTTTGGTTCCACTTAAGAAAACATGGTGTTAAAACAAAATAGGGCACTTTAGAAACACTAATGTGGCCTTTTATCTTGTCCTGTCCATCATCCTAGTAGAGATTACAAAGCACACCACCCCTGCCTGAGCCTATCTGAATCTTCAAATCAACACCAATTCTATCAACCATTTTTTTTTCTTTTAGGTGAAATCTATCTTCATATGGGCATAAAGTGGGATGTATTTCTCCCACAGATTCAAACGGGGGGTGGTATGTGCAACCACGTCATCCCCTAGTAGCATACAAGAAGAAGTACGTATACAATGCACAAGAAGTAACATATCTACATGTGGCAAGCTGTTAATATATTTAGTTTCGTGTGTATGTGGTGCTGAATCAGCTAACTGGGTATACACGCAGGAACTTGAAAGAGATGCTGAGACTTTTCAAAGTGTAACATAACCTACCACAATTGCAGACCAGATTCCCATTCCAACATAATCAGTGATTGTCGACGAGTGTCTAGTCTGAAACTCATCTCTGTGAACCGCGAAGGAAGCACTGGAGAATATTAGGGCCAGGATCCCGCAGCAGAGTTGGATACTACCCGTGACAACTCCCGCTGAGGTTCTGTACCTAGACAGGAGTAAGATGTTCGGATCTGACTGTCGTTGTGGCGGGGTCTGGGTTGAACGGAAAAGGAACACGGGTGTAAAATTTGACAGCGTGTCTAAAAAATGTGCATGTAAAAAGCGCCCTCTTTGGCAATTAGAAATACTGTTGTGAAATGATGCTTACATCAACACATCAACGTAATGGTCAATAGGGAGCTTTCATACCGGGCTTTGCGTAGAGTTACGTAGTGTTGTGTAGCGACTACACCAAAATCGGCTGCGTATACTCATGAGAAAAGTAATAATGCTATGCGCACGGTCGGCGTGTCCCTGCGTAGGAGTACGTATGGTTGCGTACCGTACACGTAGTGCTTTGCGTATAGCAGGCGTAGAGTTGCGTAGAGTTGCGTTCAGTTCCTTACAGTGTGCGTATAATATAAGCATCGATCAAAACAGCTATAAACGCTTGCATCAGAAGTTCCCACTATTCCAACCCATATACAGTGTGTCTCCAAAAAAATTTGTCCAAGTGAAAACCGCCCTCTTTGGCAATTAGAAAATACTCTTGTGACATTGTGCTTACGGTAACGTAAAGTTCATACCGTAGTCTTAGCTTTCAAATACCGCTAGTTTTGTTTAATTTGCTTGTCTTAATCTTGAAACATATTATTTGACATAAGAAAGGGGTAAAATCGCGATTGTGCCACTTTCACAACAGTCCCGAGTAAAAGTGACAAAATTGTGATTCCACCCTTTTGTTGTTAACAACATATCTCGAGATTAAAACAAGCAAATTGAACAGAACAAATGGCATTTGAAAGTTAAGACTTTGCCTTTGACGGTGATCTAAGCATAATGTCACTAGAGTATTTTATAATTGCCAGAGAGGGCGCTTTTTATTTGCATAATTTTTTTAGACATGCTGCAGTAGGTCTCAAAAAATTGTTCAAGTGAAAAGCGCCCTCTTTGACAGTTAAAAAATAATGCTGTGACCACGTCAACATCAAGGGCAAAGTCTGTAAGCTTTCAAATGCTGTTTGTTCTTGTTCAATTTGCTTGTTTTGATCTCGAGATTATTTGTGTAACACATCACATAACGGTGGTGAGATAGCTTGTGTCACTAGAGGGTCAGATGCTATAGGCTATTGACTAGCTGTTGTAAAAGTGGCACATTTGTGATTTTACCTTTTCGTTGTTAACTGAACATATCTCAGCATTAAAACAAGCAAACTGAACAGAACAACGGCATTCAAAAGCTAAGACTATGCCATTGATAGTGATGTAAGCATGACGTCGCAAAATATTATTTCTCATTACCTAAGAGGGCGCTTTTGACTTGCACAATTATTTTTAAAACAAACTGTAGTTTTCTGTTAATTCTCAGTTCAATCCATGCCTGCTACTCGGATCACATAGCAAAATAAGCCTATGTAAAGAACCAGCAAGAGAAAAATTATTGCCTCTAACGCACCCTTTGCTCTTTCTTTTTGACAATGTGCAGGTATTTCAAAGGAAATAAAAAAGCCTTTTAGACCCGGCTTTTAGAGCACATTTAAAAAGTTCAGCAGCGATTCAGAGTCCTTTGGGACAAATTAAATCTAGTAGTTGTCCAAGAGAAATCATGAAAAGACTTTTGTTGAAACTTGGGTAGCTTATTGTTGCGTAGATATGACGCTCAGTGACGTAGTGTTGCGTACATTTGCGCGCAAACTGCGTACCAGTGATCAGCGCCGAGGGTACGCGAAAAATTAAACATGTTTATTTCCATTTGCATCCTTCTCGCGCATCCCATCGCTTGGCTCGGCGTATCGTTACGTAGGATTTCGCAGGCACAACGTATAGTAGCGTAGTGTTACGTAGTCTATACGTAACGCTACGTAACACTACGCAACTTACGCAAAGCCCGGTGTGAAACCCTCTTTACCTTCCAAATGCCGTCTAGTTTGTTCTGTTTAATTCTCGAGATATGTTATTAACAATGATAGAGTAAAATCACGATTGTGTCAATTTTACTGGAGAAAAGGGCCAGATAGAGGCTATCACTGACTGTAGTAAAAGTGACACAATTGCGATTTTACCCTTTCGTAGTTAACTGCATGTAAGCATATCTCGAGATTATAACAACAGAACAAATGACATTTGAAAGCTAAGACTGTGCCCTTAAGTAGATGTAAGCATCGTGCCAAAAGATATTTTCTAATTGCTAAAGTGGGCGCGTTTTACCTGCACATTTTTTGAGACACACTGTAGTACAGCACTGATCACATAATGGTTGTCCGATGGATTGTATTGGCCAACATCGAACAATATTTTGGTGAAAGTGGCCAAATTTATAGGTTAAAAATCTCACCAAAATATTCCTCACTTCTGACCAGTATAGTCGAGTTCGAACTTAAGTCCAATTTAAATGACTTGGGACTCAGACTTCGCATCGAGTCCCTAAAATGAATGGCAAAGGTAATTACCTGGGGACTCGAACTCGTATGGACTGTAGGGCATTGACCAATGAATGCTCGAGAAAAAAAAATCCGTAGTCTCCAGATTGGTATTGAAAAATAACATTCCTAATTGTTTACGATAAAGTTGCTGATGAGAAAAGAAATTTGTTCTCCAATTTTTATTAGCGCATTATTGAGATAATTAATTAATTAATGAGGCACGTTCTGCAGTCCCATTCGTAGAAAAAGGAATCACCGTCAATAGCAATTTCACACACACAAGGATTACTTCCTAGATCGATCGGTATTTACAGCTATGCTATTAATATTTATGAAGGTCTGTGGCTCACATCGGAATGTACTGTTAAAGGTATTCTTTTGAATGCATTTAACCAAAGCTTTTCACGCAATCCTCCATTATTTATACAACAGTTGCGCTCAAATGCCTCACCAAAGTTCCTATTTAGTTTTCAAACATCTGCGGTTTCACAGAAGTGTTGTGAATGCATAGGTTGTCAAGCACTCCCAAGTTTGCAATATGACGGAGTCGCATTCCAGCCACGTAATTTATTTTTGCACACGGTGAAAGTCTCCGGTTGTTTGTACACTGCTAAAGCGTACTTGGTCACGACATTATAAATAACCGTCATAACTAATTGATTTTCTCAAAAACGCGCACATGGTATAAAGAGAACAAATCCGATTTACGGGTTAAGTAATATTTTTCAAAAATCATCATTAGGGATTTGTAAGATATCACTGATGGAACTACGGAAAATCACGATAAATGGCCTTGCCCCTACAGCCCGGGGGCAGTGTCATTATAAGGTGTACACCATGCGCGTGTGAAAAAAACGAGTAAAACGGGTTGTTTTTCACGGTTGGACGATGTACTCGCGTACATTGAAAAGGGTATCAAAATCGCCAAAATCAGGAAAAAGGGGTATACTTTTAACAGAAGGTTTACTTTAAAAGGGTATCTTTCAGACTTGAATACTTACTTGTTTAGGGTATTCTGAGATCGACACATCATTACTTGCTTAGGGTCCATTTTGAAAGTCCGTACACGCGCATGGTGTACACCTTGTAATGACACTGACCCCCCCCCCCCCCCACCCGGGAGCCCTACAGTCCAGTACTTGTGGACTCGACCTTCAACACTGCTTCCGACTATTGTTTCGATCAGACACTTTGTAAAACTATTATCAGAAACTGTTGTGACATTCAAACAGGTTCAATTTCTATCAGGGTCATACTTTAGTTCAATACCCGAAAAATGGATTTTTGCTTTCCTTCAAGGAAACAAATTTAAGACATAATCCTTGGAGCCAAGATAAACACACTAGTGTACGTACTATGTAGGTGATTTTTCAACCCATTTGGTTTTTGAGACTTTTTTTTAATACTGATTATTTTACTTCCAATTTTACTTCCAAATATTCTTAATATCGAACCTACTTTGCGAGGGAAGGGAACGATACATTCTATTCGCTTTACAAGGAAACGGTAATATCCCGTGTACTTCAAGCTTCTATACCAACCTCAAATTGTGTAGGCCAGCTTCCATCCATTCGTGTGGGCTTTTAAGCCTCAGGAGAGGGTGACACGAAGCTTGAAGTACAGTGTATGGTTACCCCAACCTAAAATTCATCATCATCATCATCAGCAGCAGCAGCAGCAGCAGCAGCAGCAGCAGCCATGTTCAGCCCACTGCCGGGCGAAGGCCTCCCCAAGTTGGTGCCAAAGGTGCCTGTCTTGTGCTGATGCAATCCACTTTGTGCCAAAATTATAGGGTTTTTTTCACCTTTTTTCTTAATTTTCAGGTCAGTATTAGGGTATGTTTGCTGATTCAGTGAAATAAAACTTGAAATTGTGAGAAAATGTCCCAGATTACATTTCAATACGTGTGAAATCCAACATTTTCTGGACCAACGGCGCACACGGGGGAGTGGGGCACAAGAAAATAAAAGGGGGTTAACCAAGATTGGTTGGATCAAATGACAGTGGTGTTTACAATTAAGTTTTCTTATCATGTTCACTTCATATTGATTTGACAAAAAAGTGGTATTGTACTCGTCCATCCTCCGTGGGGGGGGGGGGGGAATCGGGGACCTAAATCCGTGACTTAAAAGGGTTTAGCTTGACCCAAAAGAGGTACATACCTGAACAGCGTAGCCAGTTCTCGCAGCTGGAAGAGCCGATACCGCCGGCGGTAACTGGCCCGCTGGTGGGTAGGCACCCAGTGGAATGTGGCTTCCTGCCGGTGGGAGCTGCACCTGCTGCTGTCCAGGACCGGACTGAGTAGGAGCCCCTTGAGTATTGGGCATGTCTTCTTGTAAGGTTTCATACCCGGGTGGAGTCGCCATAATGATGGAACTATAATAGAGGAAGGAAGTAATGACGTCAAACTGGTTCGGAAATATGTGGGGATAATAGCCAAACCATAACTTAGTGCCCGGGCTCAGTGCAGCTCTCTTATTGGTAGAAACAACCAGGTGCGACGCGCTGCGCCTGGTTCCGCCATTTTTTGTCTACACATAATATTTCTGAACCAGAGTGATGTCACACTTTGGTACTCGATAGTCTGACTGTTCAAGGAACAAAGAACGTGGGTTATATGATGTGAACATTTATTTTTCATATTTACACAATCAATATCGACACCTGCACCACCCCAAAATGAAGCATCAATGAAATACGCCCTATAGGACTGCAGTGACTTCCACATATAGGCCTACTTTTCAAGTTATAACTCTCACCTCCTTCATCATATCATCGGATGAAGGGGGGTATTGTAACAGGACGACCCCGGAGGGTAGAGGGGGGGGGGCACTAGACTTACAATGTGATACCTATGTGCCGCACCGAAAATCGGGGGCTCTGGAACTGGCTTGAGCGAAAAATGGGGGTCTCCGGAACTGGAGCAAAGGCTTCAGAAAACCTCAAAATGCTATGCTCCGGTACTACAAAGCGGCGAAGTTCCGGCGCGCCGTTGCGCCGTGCTGAAAGGGCAATGCTCTGGCTCGTTTGCGGCGCGGCCGAGAAAAAAATCAGAAGCGAAACGGCAAATTTGGGGTCTCTGGAACTGAAAAAATCAAAAATTTTCTGTGCCTCCTGAAATTGTGATGCTCTGGAACGGAAATTTTGGCTGAAAATGGGGGTCTCAACCGCGGCACATATAGGTATTACACAATTATACTAAGTGCCCCCCCCCCCCGGAGGACGGCAAGGACGCTTTTAGGAAAGTAGCCCAACACCCCGAGCCCGCGGCTTGATGAGACTATACCCACTATCCATATGGACATGGATCACTGGGAGGAGGGAGTTTTGATTAAATCTTAAATCAGAAGCCCAGAAGATGAGCAATAATTCATATCATCAGAAGTGGATAATGCATATTGCAAGGAATGTTTCACCTTGTATTTATTTGAATGGAAATTAATTTTGGAAGATTATGACAAAAAAGATTAGATTTTAACAATTACAATGTACCCTTCTTGATCACAATCATCTTATTTCGGTCAGTATCCGTTTGCGTATTAGGACCCCCCCCCCCCGACGACTACACCCGGAGAAAAACTCCCCTGGAGGAAGGTGTCCCCGGGGAAACCCCCCCCCCCCCCGAAGACGGCTCCCCGGAGTACAACTCTTTCAGGAGGACAACAGACAACTCGATCACCCTTGAAGGTATACCCCCCACTCCCCCCTCCCCGGACAACTGCCCATGAGGACAATTCTTCTTTCGTGTCCATCATCCGCGGCATTGGTCAGATACTTGGCTAGGTTCTCGCACAGTGAATAGGCCTGTCATTAGCAACCACGAGATTATCCCTTGTTCAATAAGCAGTGGGCATCTCAGTACGTGTTGCATTGACTGTTCCGATGTTCCCCAGTCTATAGGTTGTATCTGACCTCAGAACATATAGCCCCATTTATTCATGTTGGTCTTACAGTACGTGGCCCATATCTGTTCAGCTACATTCACGTATTCCAAGCAGAGTTATGGCCTGATGCAATTTGCTCCTCAGCTAGATGGTTGTTCCTCCTACAATGCTACCCTGGCTGCTCAAGTGGGCTGTAACAGTGGCTGAACTGTATGAAAGAAGCTCTTCCTCGGCTTCAGGCGGCGTGGGGCTGCTTAAAAGGCATGACAAGGTTGTCGCGAGTATCCTCAGCTTGGTGATTGCGTTCAAGCTGGTAATCGATCTGCGGATGCGAGGTGGGGCAAAACCAACTATAAGACGTAAAGACGATCCACATCTTTTGGGTTAAGGCGGCCATGTGATGGCTGCATTTGCAGTTGTCGTTGATAATCGTATCAACTTTCTTTGAGTGGGCTGATCTCTCTGCAGACAGGACATACTCAGCGGGGGAATAGTACGGTGCAAGGGCATGCCGTAGACCGCCCCTTACAAAAAAAATGTCCTGTGGTACTCCTGTGGTATTTCTATGGTACTGTATAATACCACAGAAAATACCACTGGGATGAGGAGGTACCACACAGATTCCTGTGGTACTGCAGAAGTTTAGCCTGTGGTACCCATGTGGTACAGAAATACCATAGGGAATACCACAGCAGTACCACAGGAAATACCACAGAAAATACCACAGGAAAATACCACGGGATATTCCTGTGGTTTTTTTGGACTAATACCACAGGACTAACACAGAAAGTACCACAGGAAAATACCACAGGATATTCCTGTGGTTTTGGGAGACATATACCACAGGACTACCACAGGACTTTGAGTATACATATCCAATGCATAAGGGGCATAGCGCTCAAAGCAAAATGAGGTGTGTGTGGGGAGGGGGGGGGTCTTGCAAGTTTATGTGCAAATAAAATGAATTATTTCAGCCTTATTACTTTAATTGCAGAAATACCTTTACTCATAATCAGTCGATTTCTGTGACTTTTTCTGGCTCATCTATATATCGAACCTTCTCTTTGATATCAATATTGTGTTTAGATCAGGGGCGCAAATCCATGGGGGGACGGAAGGACATGTCCCCCCCCCACGAATTTGAAGGTGGGGGACACAATATCAAATGCCCCCCCCCCCCAAGAATTTACGAATACATGTGTGCAGAACTATCAAAATTTTATTAGTCTGTGGTTGTTTTTTTCTTCACACACTACAGTTCATTTTTCCTTATCAAATAGTCCCAATATTTTCATTGGCCTGGTAATAAAGTGTCAAAATTTTCGGCGCGTTCCACGCGCAAACTTGCAATTAAGAATAACTATTTTTCGCGTAAGCTTTCTTTCTCCCCTTTCCTTCATTTTGCTGACTGGGAGGACATGAATTTGCGACTGCACCATGAGGGGAGATTTTACAAAGCTGGGGGGCGGGGGGGGGCCAGACATGAAGATTATTTAGCGAAACATTACCCCTGTCACCCCCCACCCCAAAAAAACCCTCAATTAGACAAAAACACCTGGTCGCTAGGTCTGGCTTATATATTTCTATTTATTATTCATTTGTTTTAATTTCATTTTTTTTTCGCTAGAATTTCACAATCTCCTCATTGTGCTGAAAATGCATTTCAAATTCATCATTACGCAAGTTCGTGAGTCGGGTCATGATGCCTATATACACAAGTTGTAGGCCGTTCAGGCGTTGGTCTTAGAGCAAAAATGTTGAAGGAGCTATACCAGAAATATGCGAGGGTGTAGGGACTTTTGAAGGAAAACAAAAAAACATGGAAAAATACGTTTTTCTAAGCATGGTTGAAAATACGTTTTAAAGATAAGGGTTATATTACTTTAGGCAGACTTGGGGATTGTACATTAATTTTTGCCCTTATAAGTGGACACATTGTACATAGGCCTGCATTTATGGTCTTTAAATGCGTGTGGTGGGTATTAGAACAATTACGGATAACTTTTGGGTGGTGCCTGGAAAGGGGTTCCCTGCCTGCGTAAAGACAAAAAAAAATACAATTTTTCAGCATTTAAAAATCTTATTATTTTGGTCTCAATTTAGTGACAAATTAATCAAATATTTCATTCCACGTCAATTCGTTATTCTGCTCTTTAGACAATATTTTAGCTTTAGGGAAGATAATCTGCGTTTCACCCTTTTCAAGAAAATTTACATTTTTGACCGGGGTTTACCCTCCCGAAGTTGAAAAAAATGACATTTCATCTTTTAAAATCTACATTTTGGTCCCTTTTAGAGACAAATACATCCAAACACTTTCAAATTCTGCATTTGGCCTAATTTATCGACAAATAGTTTTGGGCAGGGTCTGCATGGGTAGCGTGTTGTTTTAGGTGATTTTTCACCGGCAACTGTTTACTAAGCTCTCTAAATGCCTTGCATCTGATTGCGTGTGAAAGTCCACATGAACGCTCCATGGTTTCTTCTTCCAAAAAGTTACATTTTTGGCGGAAGGTTTTTCACTCTCCCGGGTTGAGAGAACAAAATGAATTTGTCGCCTTAATATTTACGTTTTGGGCCCTCCTTTAGAGACAGAATTATTCAAATATATCGTAACTTTGGCTAATTTGACAATGTTGGGATGGTCTGGTGAGCGGTTCCCCATCCCAGAGGAAGGAAAAAATGATATTTTTTACCCTTAATTTAGAAAAGATTATTATCTATATGATTAACGGAGAATATCTGATTAATGCCCGATTATTCTTATGTTAGACTGCCAGTTCTTACGTTGGGAGCGGCGCGAGAGGGATCGCCCTCTGTGCAGATGTGCTGTTCATGTAAGGTGGCTTTTGCGAAAAATTATTAGCGAATACATATATTATATTACTGCAATTTTGACTTCTTTTTTTTACTTTTGCCCTCCAAAAAGTGGGTTAATGAAAACGATTTCTTAAAAACGTATGCAAGAAATGTATTAATAAAGTAGCGCAAGGCAGCTACAAAACTTATTAAACGTACACAATATCATTTCTGCATTGCTAGCCTATAAATTATATTGTTATGCGGCGCGAGCGCGTACGAAAACTTTTGACATTTTACTACCATGCTATGGAATTGATTGGAAGCATCCATATTGTTTGTCCCCTCCCCAAAAACCTGACAAATGAAAGATATGTTATGTTTAAAATACAGCGGCAAGCGCTATCCAAATCCATTAAATTAAACAATATGCAATTTTGAGGCCGGATGCTTTGCTCGAGCCACATTTGTAATTTGCCCGCGAGCGCGCGAAATATTGACAACCTTTTATTACCAGGCCAATGAAAAGATGGACTTTTTCATTACGGAAAAATGAACTTTATTGTGTGAGGAAAAGCCAACCACAGACTATCAAATTGTAAATATTTACTGCACGCACTGTATCGGCGCTTGCGAAAATAGTCATTTCTATGTTGCAAGTTTGCGCGGCGGAGCGCGCCGAAAATGTTGACATTTTATTTACCAGGCAATGAAAATATTGGGACAAACATATTATCGTCCCTTCTACCAAAGGCAAGTGAAAATATTAGATAAATATGTTTAATTACAGTGTCGAGGCGCTACAAATGACACAATGCCTCATTTTTAGTCGTACTTTGCGAAAAAAATCCTAGTACATGCTATAACTGCAATTTCGCCGCGCAAGCGCGTCCGAAAAGTTTTGACTTTCTTTGCTTTGTGCCTCCTCGCCCCCCAAAAAGAGAAAAATGAAAATATTGCCAACGAATGCAGCCCACATATTATGTTTAAAAAACTATTCGCAACGCACTACAAAACCATTAAACTCTGTAGACAATATTAATTTTGCGGCGCTTGCACGAAAATAGTTTATCCTATATTGCAATTTTGCGGCCCGAAAGCGCGCCGAAAATTTTGACATTTGCTTACCAGGCAATGAATAAGATTGGGACATTTCATACGGAAAATTGAACTTTTATTGTGTGAGAAAAAAGCACGCACAGACTATCAAAATTTTTCAATAGTTATAGCCACAAACATGCATTCGGCTGTACTT
>JZLH01S0356141.1:4235-27107 GCA_001188425.1 Eucidaris tribuloides
TGGCTGCACTGCCTCGGCGGTCCGACGCGAGTGCCATCTTCGCACGCCACAAATTATTGCGATTTTGATATTTATAGCCGGGACGAGCTTCTGACTGTCTTCTAAGGCGAAACAAAATCCGGGGGTTTTACAATGTGTAAACACGCATGAAATAACTCAATATCGTTTACAAAGCTAATTGGTAACAGTGTGAAATTCGAAATGTCAAACGTTGTCGTGGTATGCGGCAGATATCGACAGGCCGTCTGACAAAAACATAATACTAATATTGATACCGTGGATGCTTCTACTTCAAATCTGATTCGGTCATCTCCGAATCAAGGGAATGGATTAAAAATGACAATACCAAAATATTTAGTCTTATTTGGACTTGATTAAAGAATTGCTTCAAGTCTTTCTTTGATTTCAACGCATTTCATCAAAGACAATGACAAATTACGTAATAAACCATTTCATTATATTAAAGACACTATAAAACATTGTGGAAGGCCCATTTAAAAAATTATTGTCAAACTTTGCTATCTGATATATCTGACAGTGTTTGAATGGACAAATAAACACCATAGAACACAAAAGTTTAGACAGTTATGCTGTCACCAGTAAAATATGTACAGACAAAAATCGGCTTATGAATTATTTATTCTCAACTGAGAAAAATTCTGCCACACAGCACTCTATGGGGAGAACTAGAATGATTGCTCAGTGATTTTCACTTTAGGAAAGCATTAATGATCGTTTTGAAATGTAATTTTTCAGGGCTTCATTAGAGTTATCAGAGACACTGGTAGTTCAGATTTTTTTTAAACTGGAAACATTGTTATATGATGCCTTTAAGTGTTTTCCTTGGTGAAACATTGAGCTGCATTTTCACAGTGTGTTTAAAATTGATCTCAATCTTCACAAGATAAACCATGTAATATGCTTACTCACTCATGACTTGTTTGGACGATTTGTCAGGAAAAGCGTAATACATTGTACCACATTATTTGCGTTCTAACTCAAAGAAGATTGGGAAAAGTGAGTTTTATATAAGTAGGCCCTATTGTTTTCTTAATTATATTTCCTAACCTTGATAATTTACGTTAGCCATATTTTCTGTGATTTTACTACATCCAACCACTGGTATAATATAGATTTAAACATGTTTCTTGTCAGCAAAGTATAAACTTAAGCAATCGACAAACTGTAAAATAGACAAATTGGCCTTATAGTTCTCCGCTTGTAAGATAGTATGTATCTTTTGATTATTGTATCTGATAAAAGTTAACCCTATGTAGTATTCATTATCCATGAACTTAAGGCTGCTTGCCCATTACTGCACATGTAATTGTGTAACTGATTTGCTTCAGAATGAAAATGGTTGAAAATCAATAATTTCAAACCGATACACCTCTAACGATTTGTTCAAATATCTCCTAAAATTCTTACGATTTTTCTTTTGAAAATCGTAAAGCCAACATAATGAAAAGAATACTCTAACGAAGACAGAAAATTCAATGTAATTATCTTGATCAAAGGCATCTGTAGTTCCGACAGCATATTACCGTTAAGTCAAGTTGAGTCATTCATCCAGGTGTATTATATGGGAGAATAAACGACTAGTATGAAAGGTAAACGTGTAGATTCATGAATTGTACCTGAAGTTCGCCTATTAATGTTATTATTTATATTCTGACATGTTTGTTAAAATATAGATCAGCAGTTAATGGAAAATCTATTACATCGTATTTTCACCTCACCGAATAATCACTTTCATTCATTAGTTAATGATAAACTTATCCGCCCTGGACTATAATATCAAAATGTCAGAATTGTGAGCCTTGGTGTTTGTTCCTGTGTTCATCGTGTCAATGCCGGTTACCAGGGATAGCCTGATGGTATTGTCGCAGCCCGGATAGCTGTAGATGACGGGTTCGAGTCCCACTGGTTCATTTTTTCTGACATGTTTGTTAAAGATATAGATCAGCAGTTGCAATCTTAAAGTACAGAGAGAGAGACAAATGAAAAATCTATAACCTCTCTGAATAATCCATTTCATTCATTTAATGCTATTATCAATATGAAATTGCTGTAAAAGACAGTGGCGGCCTTTACACTAGTATGAGTGCAAGCGAAACAATGGCAGATTACGGTACTTTTTTCGTTTAGGAAAAGAACGTCATCCGATGTAAGCTATGAAATCGCATTAAAAACACTTCCTAAAAGGTTAGTGACATGATTGGAAACACATGAAAATGCCTCAAGAACCAAATGAGTTGAAATATACCAACTATACACCAGCTAGAGTGGATCTCCCAGGTGGAAAGATGTGTCCCTAATTTGTTTACTTAGAACATTAATTCTATCGGGGCACGATAAAAAAAGGACCAATAGAGAGCCACAAAGCAGGTTTGCCTAACACGAGGGATATTGACATTAGTTATTTTAGAATGAGTCAATGTTTGACTACAAGATTTTGACTACAAGATTTTCACAGGAGAATCCTTGCAAAGTTTACTTGATTCTAGAGTAGTTTCAGCCTAAGTTGAGGACTACCCCCAATCATGTCATTTACCTTTAAAGGTAGATATAGCCGGCAACTAACAGGAATAAGTTAAGAAAAAAATGACATTGTGAGTATTGTGAGAATAATGGTACATGGTGATAAAGAAAGCCTAAATAAGGGGTACTGTGTGACACTTACCCTAAGCAAGGCCCTATCAATTAGTAAATTTCTGTTAATTTAACGTCTTAGCGAAATTTTCACAAAGAATAAGATCGCCGAGACAGCTACAGGGAGAGGAGCTTATTGATTAAAAAAAAATGCATAAATTAATACGACGCAATTAACGCGCATCTGGCTCCAAGCATCGGTCACGTCAGGTAAGCTCAAGGCCAGCGCACAAGTGATCTGATTGGTTGGCAAGAACTGACAGTTACCTCAAAATCTTTCTTAACTTATTCCTGTTAGTTGCCGGCTACATCTTTCTTTAATGAAAACATCTTCGTTTCTCCTAAGACGCCTTTTCATTAACAGTGTTCGCACAATATGAAGTCATATATTTCTTTTGCGTGTCACACAACACAATATGTATTTATTTTAAGTTTTATGTTAAGTTTTGCTCAGTGTTAAACATTTCGCAGTCAACAGTTTTGTCTCATCAAGTAATGAATGTTTGTCACATCAAATTTAATAGTAGTAGTACCGTAGACGAGAGGTAAATCATGTATTCACTAGAAAAATGTTAACGTTTTGATGAAAAACAAGTATTGTTACAGTTCGACAAAAGTTTAACACATACAGCGTTCTCCCCTTGGAACATATGTACCATAACAAATTGGACTCTGCTGACAATACAAATATAGATAAGTATGTTCAGCGTTTTGTTTTTTTTTTTTTCATTCTTATGATGTGTCCGCAAAGAACAGAAAACATCTGGTTTTTAAATTTATGGTGATGAAAACTAAACGGCCCCGAACTTGGACTAGCAACACCAAACTTGAGACTGTTTACCTGGCTATAAGTCAACCGACGGAATTCTTCGTAGACTTTGATAATAAGTCGGGCAGGCAGGGGTGAGAGACGTTTAAACATAAATAACCGCTCGCGGCAAAAGAGGGTGAAAAATATGAATCAATCAGACATTGCGTCCAGCTGTGTCGTAGCGGGCGTGGTCGAGCTGTTAACGTGTAAACGGCCAATATTACCAATCAACGGGGTTCAAACGCCCTGGGAAAGGGTAATTTGTCGGCGTTTTATTGATATGAGCTCTTTACATCGATATTTCTGTATTTGATTCAAATAATTTGTATTTATCACGTGATGATTATCGTTCAACAACAACAACACTAAGATCACGACCTTGAAATTTTACCTGACATTAGAAAATTGACCACAGATATCAAATTTTGTCGCGGAGAGAGATTAAACTTTCATCGTACGCCTATATGTCAGTCGTCGGAAGTTAGGAAATACCAATTAAAAAGGTTGCTATGACGACACAGGCAAGATATTCGGATCAAAACAGCGCAAGACGATATTTTATGAGCTTGGCGTTTGATTTATACTGGTGTTGTGCTAATATCGATATTCAGTGATAACAAGAATGATGTACGTTTTCATTCTTGCTTTGCTTCTTGATTTTTGCTGTTCAGTTAAAACACAAGTACAGTTTTGGTCGATGAGACAAATTTAGTGTCAATCTTCCACAAAGACATCAGATTATCCCATAGACATCAGAAAACAACATCAAACCTATATATACTGAAAATTGTCTATAGTGACAAAATATAATGTTGAAATTATAGAACATATAGCAGTATATACACTGCCTTTGGGAAATGTCGCCCCCCCCCCCCAACATTTTACATTTTGAGCAATTTCTATCAAAAAATAGCAGAGTTTCAGAGCGAGCAATTTTCAGGGCATTGATAGATCATATAGGTGTATCTAAAAACATAATTTAACGAATTTTACCATTTACCAAGACTATACCTTGCCTGTAAGTTTGATTAAAATTACGTTTGTTGTTATGAATTTTTGTGATCGTGTATTTTCTAGAACGTGACTGTAGTGTGGTTTAGGTATTTTTGATGATTTTTTTTCTCTGTTTTTGTTCTTGATGAAATCATCGCACAACCAGGGTATAAGATGACTTTTACATTCGTTTAGAGATCAGTTCGGTTTATTTATTCAGGATCTAGAAGGCTCACGAACCGTAGACTTCATTTTGAACCCCAAGTCTCTTTGAAGGTGAAGAAGATCGACATGCGCAGACAACACACCAAACCCCCAAAACTCTAAAATCCGCGCCCACCAATCGAACGGCCCCATGCGTAGACTTTGGTGCTGGGTGTCCGTGGCGTCACGATGCATCGCTTGGGTATATACAACCACGCTCTCCCTCTCGCATGCCGAGATCGGGGAGACGGGCGGCTTGCTTTCAAGTTTTGGGGGAGAGAGACAAAACTTGAAAGAGGAGAAGGGTAAAAACTAGAGCATGGTGCCCCTCGGTAGAATGGGGTCGAGCCCGTGTGAAGGTTATAGGCGCAAATGTTATTTGTGACGAGGAAAGCCGAGAACTCGCTGACAGACGTCGAATTAAGACGCGGATGACAGGGAGACGCGGCCCAAGTTTGGCAGAACCGTCTCTCCTCCCCCTTGTCGACAAATCATAGCGGTCTCGTCTACAGGGTGAACATGGAAGCATTACACAACCACAAAAAATTGAAAACATAACAATAATAAGACTAAACAGTCAGGGCCTGAACAATTTGGCCCACCTTCATTCGCACTTGGAACGTAAATTTTCAATTAATTATGATATACACAAGCTAACAAGTTGTTAGTGTATGTATGGTTATTATTTCAAGCGGAATTTTTGGAAATTAGGGACAATCACGAAAGAGCAGATGTAATATATAATTTAATCTAATGTCATGTTTATTAATATGTGATGAAGTAACATTGCTATACGTATTACAAATGTGTTCTACATGTATTCTACATAAAAATCAACGATGAGACCTTCATAGTTTGTAATATGTTTTGAAGGAAAGTTGCGATTACTTTTTACGCGAAATTTGGAAATGCTAAATCAACCAAAGTTTATATCGTAAGAGCGACAAATGACAGTTCGCAGAATAAATGGCAAATGGATGTACTGTAAATCAACAAATGTAAGTACAAATGCATTATTAACCAATTGCAATTTTTTTCCCACCTGATTTCACAATAATTTTCAACACCATCATTTCCCTACAGACAAATGGTTGCAGCATGATATGTATTTATATAAGATTAAATAACACGACACTAAAACGGAAATTTCACATAATCTAGGAGCACATAATGATGTTGATAATTGATGAAATGATGACGACGATGATGGTGATGATCATGATGATAATGATGATGACGACGATGATGATTAACACAATAGTAGGGAGGACATGGAAGAGGAAGAGTATAGTAGGAAGTAGAAGAAGAAGAAGAAGAAGAAGAAGAAGAAGAAGAAGAAGAAGAAGAAGAAGAAGAAGAAGAAGAAGAAGAAGAAGAGAAATGGAGGATGAAAAGGAATGTGAACAAGAGGATAGGGATAGAGGAAAAGGAAGAAGGAGAAGAATTAGGGTTTCAGATAATACAAGCAAGGTGGTAATGTTAATGAACACCACGGGTATTTTTGATAGTGATAATATAACGATATTTTTATTAAGCAAGATATGAAGTAACTAACGCGTTGTCATTCATTTTAAGTTCCTTGTTTGTTTCATCAAAATTATCTAAAACAGATCTCACATCCTTCATCATCGCCGTACCTTAATGGACGATGTGTAAAGCACAATGAATGCAACATAATTATTAAGAATAAATTATCAGTACGGCCTACATTGTAAATTATAGGAACATGAATATTCATTTCTAGGCACCCTGTACCTCTTTCTCACCTCCCCAAGTGTAATACGAAGGTTGAACGTGACGCGAGTCCGTATACAGCTCCACATCGGAGTTCTGCAGCACACAAGATACTGAAACCCTTCTCAAGTAATAACTCGAGTGCCAAACCCCGGCTTCAATCGGGTCCCGCAAATCGAAAATCATGTAATTTCACTCCCCATCTGACCAGTCAAATTAACCCCAACTCCGCCGCCGATGCGATGACAAACTTGAAGAAAAAAAAGAATAAAGGAAGAAATTGAAGGAGATGAAAATTGAACGAAATTGTGACCATTTTCATCGCTGGGACCCGATAAAACGAAAACGTTTGGCTTGTGACACGGAGTAGACGTCGACGAATTATCAGGCCAGTTATGATTTGAAAGAAATTGTCCCATTGGTATTAGAATAATCCCGGAGAATGTCGGTATCAAGCATATCTCCTTTTCGAACTTCGGTCTTGGATCAGATTGATGCGAGAGGTATGTCCTACACAATCTGTTTGAGCGTCTTTCTTTCAAACAGACATTTCCCATTAAACGCGAGTAACAATAATGTGCTCTGTTAGTTGCAAATATCGGTTATCATCATCATAATCATCATCATAATCATTATCATCATCATCATTATCATCATCATCATCATCAGCAGCAGCAGCAGCAGCAGCAGCAGCAGCAGCATCATCACCATCATCACCATCATCATCAGCATCGTCATCAGCAGCAGCAGCAGCAGCAGCAGCAGCAGCAGCAGCAGCATCATCACCATCATCACCATCATCATCAGCATCGTCATAATTATCATCGTCATCAGTTTATCATTATGACCATCGTCATTATATTTAGAATATTCATCTATTCATATTCATCATCACCAACATCATGACCATCATCATCTTCAAAATCCTCATCCTCCTCCTCCTCATATCCATCGTCATTATCAACATCAGCATCATCAAATAGATTGCAACATTATTATGAATGGGTATTTACGACAAAAATGATCACATCTTCTTGGACTTAACATTCCAGGATTTACGTTTAATTGTGTTTTTTTCTAACCCATTATTGCTTAAAATCCGGAATGAAATGTGCATTTTATCTTAAAACGTTTATCAATTTTATATCAGCCAGTACTACACTTGGAAACAAATATTTTCAAGTTCAAGACAGACATTTTTTGTTGTAATTGGAAGTGCAGATTATACAATGGGAAATAATAATTTGGGGGCGAGTTTCAACATAAAAGAGATATAATATGCGTCAAACATAACAGCTCTTATCATTGCCCTTCTGAGTAAGCTATCACTTACAACTAATGAAAATATATAATATAACAACAACATACATAATTGTGTAATTACATAAATGTTATAATCAATGTTTCATATTCTACATTAATTACTGTATGTTTCATTGCATTGAATGCAGAGAAATGCACTGGTACTGCATAACTATAAAATCGTGATGATCAATGACGAGGATGGTGATGATGATGACACGATGAAATAGTGATGAAGATGAAGACGAAGGACACGAAGAAGAAGACGAAGAAGAAGAATTAGAAGAAGAAGAAGAAGAAGAAGAAGAAGAGGGAGAAGAAGAAGAAGAAGAAAAAGAAGAAGGAGAAGAAGAAGGAGGAGGAGGACAGAAAGACAAAAAAGAACAAGAATGAAGAAGAAGAGAAGAAGAAGAAGAATTAGAAGAAGAAGAAAAAGAAGAAGAAGAAGGAGAAGAAGAAGAAGAAAAAGAAGAAGAAGGAGAAGAAGAAGAAGAAAAAGAAGAAGGAGAAGAAGAAGGAGAAGGAGGACAGAAAGAACAAAAAAAGAACAAGAATGAAGAAGAAGAGAAGAACAAATAAAGAAATTGGAATCAAAAGAAGAATAGGAGCACGAAGATGAAGGATATGAAAGAGGAGGAAGAAGAAGAAGACGAAAAAGAAACAGTAATAGTAGTAATGGTAGTAGTAGTAGTAGTAGTAGTAGTAGTAGTAGTAGTAGTAGTAGTAGTAGTAGTAGTAGTGGTAGCAGTAAGAAAAAGCAGTATAAGTAATGATAATGGTCGCCATCAATAACATCCATAATCATCACTATCATCATCATCATCTTTGCATAGTCCCACAATTTTTTTGCATTGTATATACAAACGAGGATGTTGTTACAGAAGCTGGGTAGTCATGTTTGTTGCTTCATATACTGAGCATGGTGCTTTATGATCATTGATCATTCAATATCATCAGTCGTGTTTGATAAAGTTCGTTCTTTATACATACTTTATTTGCTCTAAGATTTTCTTTTTAAAATCCGTCTGCATCACACATAGATATTTTCAATAGGTCAAATTCTGTCGATTTGAGTCATTTTATGTCAAAGAATTTTATCTTTCCAATTGAAAATATTATAAAACCGTTATCAATTTCGCAAAGGTCAAACGTAAAGTAGAATTATCACAGCGAAACATATTATCGAATTCACCATGAAAGCTGTATGGGATCACGTGAAAATGAAAATTTGAAATAAATCGATGAACAGTTGTAATGGTTATAATGATTAAATGCTCCGATCGCATCATCTAATTTTAACCTGACATATGAATTTCACGATAAAGAGAAATACTTCTGTTATAAGAATTTTGAAATAACAAATACATAAATACGTAAACAATGAAGGCCTACCTTAAAGGCAAACTTTAAAAAGGTTTCAAGGTTTAAAAAAATCTGAGCTACATAATCCTTCATGCTATGTGATGTGTCTGTGATAAAGTCCCAAAATGAAGCCCTGAAAATTGTACTTCAAAACGATCATTAAGTGCTTTTAAAAGGTGAAAAAACCTGAGCTACATGATCCTTTATACTGTGTGTCTGTGATAAAGTCCCATAATTATTCTTTAAAAGGTGAAATTCAATGAGCGACCATTCCAGCCCCCCCATACCTGTAGACTGCTGTGTCATAGATTCTTTTGTCCATCTAATCAGAAATTAAGTCATATGCCGATAATCCGAATATTTTGCTAGTGACTTCCTAAACTTTTGTAGTGTTTTTGTTCATTTAAACAGATCATGCAGGTCACATATCAAAGTGTGACAGTTTTTTTTTTTAAATAATGCGCGCTTCCACAATGTTAGATAATGCGTTAAAACAATGTATGCAACTATAGTAGAAGTAGATCCTAACAAATTAACTATTTATTACACCGATAAGTACTTTGAAACTTGAAAACCAACGGATTGATTTTATACCTGTGTTTCAAGATCAAACTCATTGTACGTAAGACGATACAGGCAGAAATATTAATGATAACTGATATTTCGATTCCATTCACCGAGTCCAGATGTTAACCTCAATGAACAGACAATTAAATCTGACACCTAATTATCGAACAGTTCCGGAAGAAGTCCCCTTGTCTCAATTACAGTGTCGAAATCCTGCGATCATAATTATAAAAACATCGCCTTAATTCGTGAACTTGCGACAGAAAATTTAATCCTCTCCCCCAAAACGTGATTAACGCACCGATAACATATTTTATATTTAAAATGATAATCTGACCCCTGATTTCATATAAAATTCGGTGAAGGTTTCCATGAAACCCTTCGCTGGAGCAGAAAAAACCTGCCGACGTACTTGCGTCATAATTGTAAAACATCCGATCTTGTCCGTGACATTATAAACACGTTTCTTGCTCTTGCTTAGAGTAGACCTAATTTTAGCCCCGCGCCTCCTTCACCTTCCGATCACCCCACACCGGTCGGGTAGGCCCGGCCGACGGAGTGGGCAAGGAAGTGAAGCGTACTGTTGTTGGGATCTCTCGTCGAGCCGCGGCAGTCATGCGAGAGCGTCGGGGTATACATTGACGGGTGTCGATGGGCGCAATCAGTAAGCCCGTGACGCTGTGATTTGGCTGCTAGCTTGGGCAGATCGGGAAAGTACCGGGGTTGGGTAGACCGACAACGGACAGACGGGGGCAAACATTATGTATAAACTTGTCTTGACTGTTTGCGACACATATATTATTATTATGATGATGATCTAATTAGTCATTCCTGTTTGATAAACAATATGCGTCACCGATGAACACACAGTCACACACACACTTGCAGTTCGAGCCAAAACGCATTACCAAAAGGAAGCTAAATAATTTTATATCAATTAAATATTAATCTGGGATTGTAATTAATATATTGAATATCGAATGTATTGTCCAATCGGAAATTTGATATCACTGGTTAACCATCAGTTGTCTGCAATGATACACATAAAAATGTAAATATTGCATACAGATATTAAAATATAATATGACCAGTACTAATGTGTATAATTGCAATTAACGTTTGGGCAATTAAATAATCTTGTTTATGTTATATGAAATGACATACTTTTAGTTGGTATTTGGTATGAATTACCTGTTAACCCCCTCAGTTACAATGACAAATGATGATGGTTTTATGTAAATTATATATTTCGGGAACAAACGTTTTCATTTTGAAATTACGCCAGTTGTTAAGAATGCACTTATTTCCATTTAAGGCAATTACGATTGTAATAATGGTAATAATAATACGTAAGATTTTTTTCTAGCGCCGTTATTCATTTTGGTTAAATGCTCAAGGCGCTTTGACAAAAAAAAAACACAAAAGAAAAGAAAGGAAAAGAAAAAAAAGGGACATAACAACAACAAAACAAATTGTTACTTTTTCAAATAGTTAAATGGTAGAGTCGAAGATTAAAGAATTTGATCAGACATTAAAAATAGCGGTGTCGTTTTAATGAGAAGTATATCGTGTTGTATCTGAAAGAATGTAGATTTATGTGCAACTTTAAAAAAAAACCTAAACATCAATATTGGTAAATTACTACAATACATATTTTAGAAAAAAGGAAAAGACAACTATCAGCAGAAGATAAAGAAAATAAGGGAGTTGCACAAAAAAACACAAAAAAAAGAGGATGAAGAGAAGGATTAAGACGAAAATAAGAACAGAAATAAAGGGAATGAAAAGGAAGACGAGGAAGCAGACAATAGAAGAAGAAAAGATGGAAAAGGAAATAGAAACCAAGAAAAGGGGTGAGTATAGGAAGAAAAAAGTAGAAAGAAAGAAAATACAAGATAATGAGAAAAAATGAAAGAAAAACACATAAAAAAATGAAAGAAAAATGTAACGTGCATATTTTTGCCAATTCTATACAAGCAATTCAGTTGCAAGCACTACACATAAATTGAAAGCTCAATTACATCTTCATGTGAGAAGGGTTTGTATAATTATTAAGTGTACTGTACACCTCTCGAGTCCAATTTAGTGGACTCGGGACTCGGACTCGACGTCGAGTCCCTATGTAAATTGCAATGGCAGGGTTTTATTTACATGCGGACTCGACTCCAACACTGCACCTCTGCTGTTGCCTTATGTCGTGAAATTATTCGTCAATTTAATATTTAGGCCTATATCTATTGCAGAAGTAAAGCTTGCAGAACTCATCCGCAAAATACGTCTTCAAAATTCTCAACCGTCTCCCCAGCGCGAGAAATCTCTGTGTCTATCCGCGATCATACCCGACTCCTCAGACCGGATTTTTAAACTCATTTGTATATATTCCATCAGACAGTTGAACGCAAAGGGTGGGGTGCTTTGGGAGGGAAGAGGGGTCGTTGGTCTGTATCACACTCAGAATAAGATATTCATGATTCATGTTATTCTTTTAATGAAATATTGGTTAAATTATAACGTGCTGATGTTTTGTATTCATTCAAGCGTATAAGTTCCCATATATAATTATAATTATAATTATAATTTGTTATCGTTCACGCCTGGAATTAATGAAGTGTTTATACACTTGAATTTGATTGTTTGATAGAGCTTCATTTTCATTGCAAAATTGTATGTAACAAAATAAACCGTCGAATATTTGCTTTTGCTTCTTCTTTTTTTTCAACCACACCAAATTATGTTGCTAAACACTACAACTGATCAGCGGGGGCGTCAAATGAATTACTTTCTTGTTTGTTTGCATGATTTTGTTTTTTTTATTGTAAATCCAAATGAACTTCCTGTTGTGAATAAGGTATTTTGTTTCAGTCGCTGCTTGTGAATTCAATGTTATTTGTTTGCAGTTGAAATTTGTAACTATTTATATGCATGTAAACGTTATTAATTTCCTGTTGGACCAATAAAACTGAATTTGAATTACGCCATTGATGATATCAGTGACTCATGAAGTACTCTACATCTTGTGGTTATGATGTCTACTGAACGAAGAAAAATGAAATGAAGGTGATTTTATTGGAAAATTATACCTTTACTGTTACATCAGACTCTGATAAAAAAATACCCACAAAATAACGTTAGGCCGAAGATGTTAAAATCTGCATAGCACATAGTCGGTCGCACGCGCACAATTTCGTGTTTGTAAAACAATGCCCTCAATCGTGGACCTTTGTCAGGATTTTTGCACACTAACGTGGACTTTTGTCAACCGTGGACGTCCACGGTTGTCTAGCACATGTTAATCAATTGGAAATTACCTAAAAGTGGGTGTACATGTGACGTTGTTTTGAAAATGTGTATAAAGGGTAGGTCCACAGTTAGGTTGTAATAAATCACAAACACACATTTTATCCACACTTACCATATAAATTCGTGGTGTGTATGTCCTCGGTTGATGAGGGTGTGTATAGTGTATAGGTCCACGATTAGAATGTAGTCAATTACACACATACACATTTAATCCGGGGTATAATTCTGGTGTGTATGTCCTCGGTAAGCAATAAAAAAACCTGATCATGAAGCAATTAAGCGAAGGGTCCACGCTCGTCGGTCTTTAAAAGTGTGTGTGTGTGTGTGTGTGTGTGTGTGTGTGTGTGTGTGTGTGTGTGTGTGTGTGTGTGTGTGTGTGTGTGTGTGTGTGTGTGTGTGTGTGTGTGTGTGTGTGTGTGTGTGTGTGTGTGTGTGTGTGTGTGTGTGTGTGTGTGTGTGTGTGGTGTGTGTAGGTGTGTGTATGTGTGTGTGTGTGGTGTGTATGTGTGTATATGTGTGTATGTGTGTGTATGTGTGTGTGTGTGCGCGCGCATGGATATGTATGTGTGTGTGTTTATATGTTCGTATGTGTCTGTGTGTGCTTATGTGGGTGTATGTGTGTATGTACTATGTATGTGTATCCGTTTGTGTATTTGTGTGTGTGAGTATGTGTAATGGTGTCTATGTGTGTGGTGTGTATTTGTACACGTGTGTGTGTGTGTGGGGGGGGGGGGGGTGGGGTAGATGCATGTGTTTGTGTTTTGAAGACAAATTTTCACATTCCATGATATGCGTATTACATATCGCCCAAAAAGGAGATATGACTTGTAATACTGAATGAGAGCAATTAAGATACTTATCATTTACCTGAGATAGCCAGTAAATTTTATATAGCGACAATATTCATCATGTCCATGTATGGATTATTAACCCAAATTATTTTCTATCCCTCTTCCTCCACCTCCTCCTCCTCCTCTTCATTTTACTACTACTGCTGCTACTACCGCCATCACTACTACTACTACTACTGCAACTATACTACTACTACTTCTACTACTACTACTGCTGCTACTACTACTACTACTGCTATACTACTACTACTACTACTACTCTACTACTACTACTACTACTACTACTACTACTACTACTACTACTACTACTACTACCACCACCTCCACCACCAATACTACTACCAATACTACTACTGGTACAATTAATACAATTATCACGAAACCATGTCTTAATTGTCTTTTCCCTTTTGTCATTAATTCAAAGAACCAAATTAAAAAATAGTTATACGGGTTCAAAATATGGAATAGTTGCCTCAAGATGTTTGAGAAGGTGTAAACGGTTTCTATGCTGACCACGATAAAGACGATTTAAAAAAAAAAAAACATTGTAGACCCTTGATTAAAAACGTGGAATTTTGATGTGTGGGCTGTATAATAATGTTCAAATGGATAAATAAACAGACAATAATCCACAAGTTTTGACAATTATGCTGTCACTATCATATTTATGAATACATATCACTGGTCAATCATAGATTTTCATTTTTTTTTAATTTCTTAATGATGATTTTGAAGGGCATTTTTTTTTTCAGGATTCCGTTTCCATTAACAATAGAAACATTGATAGCATTTATGGACATGCAACTGAGATCTTTTTCTTTGTAAGTTGGACGCATTGATAAGCAAACAAAAATTCGCCTTATTAAATGCTGACATAACCGTATAAGCCACTGGGTAAGAATTTGCACCTTCAACTTTCTAAGGTTTTATTTTCTTAAATGCAGGGTGCCGTATGCATAACGCTTGCCCGATGGCCCGCGGGCAAGTAAACATCACAGTCGGGCAAGCATTTTGTGGTGTCAACTAAAAATGCCTTGCCGAATGCAGGGCACGTAATAATTTGCAAAGCAAACTAAGTAAATACCAAAACTGTATTGAAACAAAAATGAAAAAATAGCTGTTTTTACGGAGGAAACGGCTAGCCAAAAACTCGGCAATTATTTGCTCAAATGCGTTCCGCAAAGACGCAAATTTAACGGGCGCAGGCCGCACAGCGCAGGAAGTCGGCATACAAAGGCCAGTGCCAAATCAGAGACATCTGCCTTGGCGCCTGATAACTTGTCCAAGAAAAAAATAAACATCGCGGAAAATTGTGGCAAGATTGAGAAATTACAGAAAGTATCAGTGAAAAGATGACCTGAGAGTAGCAGCAAAGGTAAGCAAAATGTTTCAAAATCACCAGAAAATATATCACAGCCACCTCCAAAACTCGCAGTTTAGACGACTAGAGATTGCCCAGTCCCACATGTGTTAAATGGTGTAATGGTTTGTATTTTTAAGTCTTAACTTGCGATATTGGCGGTAATTTTCTGCACTTGAAAATGATAATCTGACCATGAAAGTGTCATAGGAGATTCAGAAATAATATTTTGTTGATATTATTTAAGTGGCGTTTAAGAGGGATACTTGCGTCAAAAATGGGCAAATTTAGCAGCTGGAAACATAGCTACTATGACCCATTCAGTCACAGAATATCCCCTGAACTCTGGGGTTGGAAGATGGCAGGCGTGGTGTCCATTCCCTGGCTGGGGTAGTGGTTTTATGAAGAACTGTTACTAAATATTCCCAAGTAGTCGTACTCTAATAATTCTGATTAGGTAATCATTTTCAAAGATTTTGAATAAGATAAGTGTAATATTTCTAAGCAAGTTTGGGTGAAAGGGAAATGGAGAATAGACACTAAAACTTTATTACACTGATCTACATTTTTCAACATTTTTTTTAGTACTGGGGGTTTGGGAATCAATTTTGCATTCTAGAGCGATAATATATATTAAGACTACCATGAAGTTTTTAATGGTCCACAAATTAACTCTTGGTATTATAGGCGCGTGATCCGGTGTGGGTTACATGACCACCCCCTCAAGGAGGGGTTATCCCCCTTGATTTTTGAAGCTTAATTTTTTCCAAAATTTGTTGGCATTTTGATAAATTTTATAGACACTGAAAATATACTGAACGCTTTTTCTGTATAAAACATTAAACATTTTTATCTGGAAACATATATAGCTAGAAATATGTTTATCTACATGTTATATGATACCAAAAGTTCATGGTTACGGTGGTTATTTCTAGAACACTTCATTAACTCTAGACACTTCAATTAACACAAACAAATTTAATATGAAATCATAACCACGTTTTAGTTTACATGTACATGTGTGAAAATCACAATCTCATCAACAAACATTTTTGTATAGATGTTCACAAAAATGTGATATTAATGCTGTGCTGTCTCTCCCCCCCCCCCCCATCCCCACAACATGAAATCGCCACTCGCTTGGTGGAAGACATTGTTATAATCGTTCATATCTGAAATAAATGATGAATGAACAGTAAAAATTGATCATTGATTTTCATAAATTATGAAAAAAATAATCATTGATGTTGAAAATGGTTATGTATACATACTTTTATGTATATCATATACATATTTAATCACACAATATCAACTAGATTTCTGTTATTTTTTCGTCGGCAAGCAAAAAATTCATTCGGGCAAGCATTTTCGAGCTGTTTGAAAATTCACTTGCCCGATCGGGCAAGTGGCCAAAAAAAAGTTATGTAGCACCCTGCTTAAATGTTCCCATATTGTCACAATAGTGGCATTATTTTTGGTGCGTATTAGCACCATTGTGACGTAAGAAAAAGTACTGCCCGGATTTGTGCCTTTACGAAGTATGTCTACGTTAAAATGATTCAATTCAATTCAAATCAATTCATTTTTTATATCTCGCAAAAGAATGGCATTTGTAACATCAAAATATGAACAAAACATACAAAGTAATTAATTTTATAATCGATATCGTATAGGCAAGCGAAATCATGAGAAATATAACGGAACCTATAGGCCTACATAAAATACAATTTGTACCGCAGTATAGGATCCGAAAAAAGGTAGGATAATTGCCATATATGGAGACGGGAAAAAGTCATTGTATTGCAAACAGAATAAACTTAACAACACTGAGAAGAAAACAAAAACAAAAACAGACAAATATAGAACAACGGATACCACATTTGCATTATGTTTCTAGTGTTATGGGTTCTGATTGTCATAGTATTTGATGATGCCATTATTATCATATCTTGATGCCATAAGCACGCCAAAGTGGTGCTATTGTGACAAAATAGTTTGTAAAGGAAACCTTTTAAGAATTTTTTTTTTGTCTTAGATTGAAAGGTGGAAAATTTATCCACGAATGCAAACGTGAACCTCTATGTACAGGTTGCAAGACAATGTGCACTCCAAAAGGTAAATTTTTAGCGTGTGCAAATTTTAGCACTTTTGTCTTGATGTACGTACACCTATTTCCTATCAGTACACGTGGCGCAACAATGCATGAGACCATATTCTATCAAACAATTTTATGAATGATTGTTTGTTTGTTGTTGTTTTCATTTTCCAATCCTTGGTATTTCTTGTTATAAAGCCCGTTATTTCATCCTCTCGGCTGACTGATATCTTACATCAATACATAATGAAATGAGAACACATTTAACTCACAATAGACGGTAAATGTAGTTCTTATGAAAGGAACTAAAGATATCCTGACTGAAATCCCCAGGCCTTTCAAGAGGGAGAAATAAATTCTAAAAGTATATCAAAATGAATAACACATAGTAACATATCCGGTACTCAAATGCTAAATAATGCAACTGAACCTGCAGGGTGTCGATCCCGTTGAGGGGGAGGTGAGTGGGATGGCATATTACCCCCCCCCCCCCCAATATTTGAGGTTTTGGGATGGTCTGTATTGGCATTTACCCAATATTTTGTTGTCGTGATAATTGATGTTTTAGGGATTTTGTTTCAACAAATTATCATAATTGTAAAGGGTTCTTCTATCTGCAATCACCCCCCCCCCCAAAAAAAAAAAACAAAATCACGAAAACAAATCGACACTTATGTGAAACTGCATGGAAGAGGGGAAGGGCAGGATCGGAAGAGAAAACGAAAATGACTTATTTTACACTCTCACGCATTTAGGCGCCAATACGACACTCTCAGCAGCCATTATAGTCTTGAGTATAGGCATCGTCTGTCATCAGTTACGAAGTTTTGGTTTTAAGTAAACGAGTGCGTCCCTTTGAATTTTCCATCTTAACCAAACTGTTTCCATTTCCCACCTTGTTTCGAGGTATTGTAAGAGAGTAACTCAGCCTTATCAGAAACGACTACTCGACCCGCCCTTTCGTGGCGACCAAATCGCAACCATGCAGCACGCGTCGGCCCTACTCATGCCGTCTGCACGTCTTGTGTTTTGTTTATGAGTAGGTAATCATACTGAATTAACTTCCCTCTGGAAAATACATCATATGCTGTGATATGACACATCGGAAGTAGACTTGTTACACCTGTATGACGTCATCATGAACGCCGAAGAGTTACATTAAACCTGAACATAATTCGCGCCAGACACAACGTCCCCTCTCGTTTCTATTGTTCCCTTATAGTTTCTCAAGAGTTCACCGCGACTATCACACGCAGGTGATGAAGCCGCGTTTTGTCATTTTGGAAAATAAAGGGTTTTCTCATGTTTTGGATGGAAGAATTCTGTAGCTCCCGTGGAAAACAAGACAAAAGGGGATGAAGAAAAAATGAATTTCCTGACGTCTTTCAGCGGTGGAACTTCGCTCAATTAACGCCGGTTTGGCGATAGTGCGGAAGACCGGGCGAGTCAGTGCGCGCAGCGCGGGACTGCCCCGCCTATGTGTGAGCAGAAGATGTATAGAGGATTCGCTAGTGTTATACGGTGGCATGCCGTATCGGGAGTGGGTTACGGCAGGCTGACTAACGCCGGATACTTGCAATGGGAGATGGGTTCGAGATTCCCGCGAGTTTTGGCGCGAAATTAAATCGGAAATGTGACGAAATGATCGCTCGAGGGCTTGAGAGAATTTGATACGGGGTTATCGAATAACTTGCGAGGGGTTTTCAAGGGTCTGGGGATCGCGGTGAAGGGTTCATTCGGTCTGGGGATTTTTGATTGAGAATATAATCAAAAAAGGTACTTCAAATAAGAGCCTTCCTCATTGGCTCATTTTATTGTTAAAAATTGTCTGGGTAACAATTATTTAACTCACTGTTGGAAATTAATTTATTTAAGGGATAAATTACGTTTGATTTCAAAGTTTCTAGCTTGGTAATGTCCAGTGTCACTGGTTATTTGTTTTTGTTTTTATTTCCATCGAAGAATACAAGCACAATAACAAAATTTCAAAACATACACAACATTAGACGGCTGGATAATACTCGATCGCGATTTCATAGGTCTGCCGGTCTTCTATTGGGACCGGTTTTTATTTTGCTTTGCTTTTCTTACGGGTGGGTACAATTATATTAACTTTATCAGTACCACATTCAGAATATCCCATGTAAAGTCTATGGATACTTGTTGTAATGGTAGGGAGATGGTTAATACGACCTGAGCGATGGCAATTTCATATGAAACACAAAATTATGGATTGTGTTATCAGGCCGTGTGAACAATTATCTTCACGGAGATGTGGAGTTGCCTCCGCCGGTGACGGTCCATGTCAACATGGTGCAAATCAGCGTCCTCCTCCTCCTCCTCCTCCTCCTCCTCTTCTTCTTCTTCCTTCTCCTCCTCCTCCTCTTCTGCTTCCTCCTTCTCCTCCTTCTTCTTTGCTAGTTTGTAATTTGATGCTGAAATATTGGGTAACAAAAGAAATAAAACAAAAACAAAAAAAGAAAACTGTTCATCTGCGTCATCGCAAGGATGACGAAACCGAGGATCAATATCATATATTGAATCTCAATATAATATATTGAAGGTGAAGTAGAGGCAGAAAATGACGAAGAAAAACGGAGGATGAGGAGAAAAGGGGAAGCGAAATGAAAGAAATACATCCAAAAAGACCGAAAACAGAACAATAAATGAAAAATAAATAAATATATATTTATTTCATTTATTGTTCTGTTTTCCGGTATTTCTTTCAGTCCGCTTCCCCCTTTCCTCATCCTCCGTTTTTCTTCATTTTCTGCCTCTACTTCACCTTTGTTTTGATTTCTCCCAATTCTTTATCTTTTTCTTCACATCGTCATCCTTATGTATCATATTCCTTTTCTTCTTGTTATTGTTGTTGCTGTTGTTCTACTCCTTCTGTTCCTCCTTCGTCTTCTCCGTCATCTTCTTCTTCTGCTTCTTCTTCTTCTTCTTCTTCTTCTTCTGGCTTCTTCTTCTTCTTCTTCTTCTCCTCCTCCTCCTCCTCCTCGTCCTCCTTCTCCTCCTTATTGTTCTCCCCTTCTGCCTTATTTTCTTCATTTTCCTCGTCTTTTCTTCCTTTTCTTCCTCCTATTATTCTCTGTCTGTTTGGTTTTACTCGCTTGTGGTACAACACATAAAGTAATTGATGATAACAAATTGCAAACATAATAGAGTCAATTGTTTTTACTGATCATGTATAGTATTAATATTTTGAAAGTGAGTTTATAGGAGAGCAAATGAAATAGTGTTGTATAAGTACCAAAGAATGTAAGAAAACATGGTCCACACATATGCGATATTGCTAACAAAATTCTCGGGGTGCTATGCCCTCTGGAAAAAAAAACCCACGGTGATGCGACACCCTGCTCCCAGGAGCCAATGTTGTCATTTTATTTCGGGTCAAAGGTTTAATTTCACATTCATTCACAACACTTATGGACTTCATTTTCATTATTTTCATTTGAAGGTAAGGTTTTGAGCGACTGTCAACATTTAAAACGTACAATAACTTCAACCCTGAAATACTGAAGAAAAGGAAAATGGAAGAAGAGTGCATTTCAAAATCGGACATGAATGCTAAGAACTCAAAAACAAATTACATTGTAACTCCACTGAAAATGATAAGCGTAACATTAGTTTGTTAACTGTTCTGAAATTACGACACTGTAAAACTTGGGGTGTTGATTTTAACACCGAAAGAATGATCTCTCACGCCAACAACATTGAGAAACACCGTTGGTATCAAATTTTTCGCAGCGTACTCGTTGATTTTGGCCTGAAGTACGATGAACTTTGCCAAGCTCGCTGAACGTGACTAAGCGAATTGCAGCGCATTTCGACAAATAAAAAAATAAATAAATAATGATTTGACTTGAGATTCAGTCAACAACAATGTCGAGATTTTGTTTCCTTCAATCAGTTTTGTCAATCAAATTTATGGGTGCTCGCTTGTCCTCCGAGGTCACATCGTATATCGCCATTTTCGACTGATGAAAGTCTAGCCATGCCACGTTGAACTAATTTGTTATCCTTCTATGTTCTGGGAGTGGAGTGAGGAAAAGCACGGAAGTGTTTTATCAATTCATCGAAAAACAGACACTTGAACCGTACACATAAAATCTATTAACACTGGGGCTGTCTATACATGCTTTAATTGCGAAAAGGTAAATGAATATAACGATTTAATTCGACCCGGGTGAGTGACTCTGGAGAAATTTTCACTTTGCCAGACGATCATATGGCGAGTTGAACCGTCAAGTTGAACAACTCCGGTTTATACTAGAGCACGGCTGTTAACTTTGTTTCTATCTTTATCATAAAACGTCGTAGTATGATGAGCGTATCGACGTGGAATCTTAATTAGATTAACGTATGTTACCCCGACAAGCGTGTACAGGAAGTACTCGCCAGTTAATGAGTTAACCATTGTCCTGCGCGTTTGAGGTCACCTGGGGTCACAGTCAGACGCGATTTGAGGTCAATGTCCCCGCGTGATTTTTTTACGGCCGTGTGTACGTGGCCGTTGGACCTGTGACGATTGACGAGAATTGAAGTGACGATACATAGCACCGAAGACTGAGCCTGTCAATCTTGGCTTACGTGACGGATAAAAAGCGGAGAGGGGGAAGATTTGCGACGAAGTTGTGAGGAAATGTTGGTAATATTCATTTGTAACCTAATTATGGCCAATTGTCGAAGTTGTAATTACGGACGGGATGACGACGCACAAACTTTCACGCCTGGCAGAGCGTTTGCAGTTTATGATAAGAACGGCATGCTACATCAGGCATAGGCCTACTTCGTAACTTTCAGTTACCCGATCAGATTCTACTCTGTGATAGAAAGATGGAGAGATTCACGTTTTTGCTCTTAACGCCCGGGGATACCGCATGAAGAAACGTCGAACGAAAAGTTCAATGCTCGATGATTATTTCAAAGTTCAAAATTTTGTCACTGCAGACGTGCAGGTCTAGCGGTCGAATCTCTGGATTTGCTGATTTTGGCAGCATTCATCATGTAAAACATACGACATTTCTAAGATAACATACACAAAATAAATTCAACCAATTATACCCGTTTACAATCAATGAGAACAGCGATACACAAAAAGTGCATGGGCCTTATAAACATTTACGGCATTCTCTCTCTAAAATTAATGAACTTAATCTTAAACGGTGCTCTAATCGACTTGGGTGACTTTTTCAGAAAATGTATTTTTTTTTGGCAAAATTTTTACACGCCCCTAGAAAAAAATTAAAATGAGATATTTCACATAATTATTTGTGTAACTGAATGCTCTCAAAACTGGACATTTTGTTGTAGATAGGTAAAGGCAGGAAAGTAGTTCGGCAGGTTTATGTAGGGTCAATAAATGGTTGGTTGGTTGGTTGGATTTGTCTTTATGTTTTTTTTTATTTTATTTTTTTTTTATTTTATGGGATTGGGGTGAATAGTTGGTTGGTTAATGTTTACAAGGGCAAGTGATGAACCAGCTACAAAATTAGTGGAACTGAAGATTAATATTTTTGTATTTTCTATTTTTCACTTCCTGAAGCGTAAAGAGACCATGTAGAGGTATTGTGCAGTATTGTAATTCATGCAGGCGCGGTTCTACGGGGGGGCTTTGGGGGGCTTAAGCTCCCCC
>JZLH01S0356174.1:18951-36252 GCA_001188425.1 Eucidaris tribuloides
CTTATCGGCTGAAATTAAATTAATGTACCAATTTGTATCTGCACATATTGTACTAGTGACAGCATAACTGTCCAAACTTTTGTGTTCTAGAGTGTTTATTTGTCCATTCAAACACCGTCAGATAAGTCAGATAGCAAAGTTCGACAATTTTTTAAACGGGTCTTCCACAGTGTTATATAGCGTCTTTAATGCACATGATAATGGATATTTCAAATTGTTAGTATATCCATAAGAATTGATACATACATGTCATACAAGTGTTAAAGGTATTGGCTAACATTTACCACAGTTAAAAAAATCTGAGCCACATGATTCCCCATGCTATCAGTGTCTTTGATGAGGTCTAAAAATGAAGCCCTGACAAAATTGTATTTCAAACTGATTATTTAGTGCTTTAAAAAAGTGAAAATCGTAAGTTGACCAGATTCACTTGCCCATTTCCTCCCATAGACTTACTGTGTGTACACCTAGGCTATTAAAACTCGCCCAGAGTTTTAATTGTTTATTCATGCATAACTTGCCATTGGCAGTGTAACTTTCCAAACGTTTGTATTCTAGGGTGTTTATTTGTCCATTTTGAACACTACTCTGTATCTCAGATATCAAAGTTTGACATTTTTTTTAAATTGAAGCTCCACAATGTTAGCCTATCACTTTAATACACATGTTTACATTTAAACAACATGCATGTTACATACATAGGACAACATCATGACATGAATTCGAGTTCAGTGTTATTTTAACCCTCGAAAAGGTAATTCCAAATTTGCGTGTGTTGGGAAACAATCTTTGGTGTTATATGAAAACGTTTTGAAGCTACTTTGTGATTCTTGAGTGTTGTCTTGCGACACATGAGAATGCTGCTGTTTCACTGTGAATCCTTGGATGTATTATATAAATAGTGTATGCGTTTCCCCCTTCTTGATTTATCCTTTTTGGTAACCCACTACCAAACTAACTCACCCGTTATCCACTATTATCCAATACAAAAACCGAATTCCCCATCCCATATCAACGAATCTTCATTTGGACATCCGCAAATCATTCAAATTACTGTCCGTATTATTCGTATGACCCGTGAGAAATTTGTTGAACTACGCTATATACGTTTCAATGTCTTGTATATACTTGCTGGCTTTTGTTATTTTTTAAATCTAATTTGTTACACAATCATAATCAAGGTCTGTAGACTGAAATCTTGCATTAAACCTGATATTCACCAAAGCTACGCCCGTGTTTCTGGTCAATCGCCTAATATACAGTGTGTCCCCCAAAAAAGGAAACCGATATTGATGGAGATATTTTTATATGTTTAAAACAAATATGACCCCAAAATCGTACATAGTTGGAAAGCATATTTTCTCTTCTTTAATTTGATACCAGTCTCAGTGATTTCCATTCGCGCATGACTGAGCAAAAACAATTAGAAGGGACACAGGTATAAATTCATTTGCACGAGCAAATTTGAAATTCAAACTGTCACGATTGAATGTATTCAGAATATCTTCGATATTGAAGGATATCATTAGAAAGCCTATCTTATCTTCTTTCGTATGATACCTCATTTATGAAAAATGAGCAATGCATGAGTGAGAAAAGACAATTTGAAATGATGCTACTTTTCAGAAATGTTCCAAAATGCATTCACTATTAACTCTGCTTTCTGGATTTGGCAGCCAGCACCAAAGAGATTAACTCGCCAACAAGATATGAGCCTATTGTTATGCCCGAAGCAAGATATTGTGTGAAGTCAACTGTGCGTGAACCTTTTGTTAATCAGCCCCCAAAAGCTAAAAATGCATTCATTCTGAAAATCACGCTGAAACAGGCATGTTTTAATTTTACTCGTTCTCCGTCATACGTTATTCATGTTTTACGCATGAGGTGTCAAATAGAAGAAGAAATATTGAATATTTATGTCATGCTTGTATTTCTTTAAAATAATTACATTTACTACCCCGAAAATGCACTCTAACATGGAATTTGTGCGTGCAAATGAAATTTTGGTAGCATCAATATTTATTGTTTTAATTCAATCATGCGTGAGCAGTGAATAATATGTTGTGTATCAAAATGAAAGAAGAGAAACACAGCTTTACAAACATACCTAATTCATCTAAGATATTGTTTATTATGATGGAATATTTTTGCCATGAAATCCGGTTTCCTTTTTTCTGGGACACACTGTATAATCGTGTAACAACCGTGCGACTGTTTTTACTACATGTATTTACCTGACTATCGATTCCGAGGAGTAGCAGCATGAAAAAGAACAGAACAGCCCATAATGTCGCCAGGGGCATTTCTGTGATAGCTTCAGGATATGCGATGAAACCTAAGCCAGGACCTGTCAATAAAACCATTTCAATTTTTCAAGTTTAATTCAATTTCAATTTATTTATTACATCATGAGTAAAAACAGCATTGAATATTACAAGACAACAAGCAATTCTATTTATAAATTATAATAATGGTAATGAAAATAAAAAAAAGAAAATTTGAATAAAGCCAAGTCATGCAAAGACAATACATAGCACAACAAAAACAAAAACAAAATTACATTGTTACAGTATCAGAAGTTTAGATAATCAGGTAATTATACCTTTCATTACAAATATTTTTTCAAAAATCTCTTAGCTAAAGAAGGAGTATTAGGATTGTTGACCACAATTGTAACGTACTGATATTTTTGGGCATATTTGGTTTTACTAACCACATAGTGAAAATAATTGCAATTTCGTCTATTATAATTGTGCATTTGGCTACTGGTATCAAACATTTCAGGTATATTACATGGTAACAAAGGGGAGACACATGATATGAACTCTAAGAAGTTATTATAACAGCCACGGTATGTGTTCTGAGGATTTTCAGTTATTCCATATGTCGATGGTTGTCGACAGTAATTATCATTAAACTTCAACTGGTCAACCGCTGCCATCAAGGGTTATCAGGTTCATTATTTTGATCTCTATCTATGTTTGCATTCAATTTCCCCCTGGTACAAATACATTTCATGATGTTGACAAACAATGAACGTTCAAGTTGACTCAAGGATAAGTTTAAACTATGCGTGTAACTTGACCATAAACTCAATCTGAACTTTGTTGAATTGAAATAAAATCTGATACATGATACTAATCACATTTTCTATTCAGAAATTAACGCCATTCCAAATGAAACTTAAAATACTTAATTCTTATTCGACATGACAGGTCTATATATATTCTGAAATAAACAGCCCGTTAAATGACGAAAAATTCAGAAACAGAGACAATTGTTTAAAGATAGAGGCCGCGATTTTCCCCTTGGATAATTATGAAGTAAATATAAACGTAGGAATTTAAGATTTTCTTGAAAAAGGAGTAGGCCTACTTCATGCGCGTGTGAAAAATGCGTTAAAAGGGTTGTTTTTCACGGTCAGGTGATGTTAACGCGTACAGTGAAAAGGGTATCAAAATTGCCAAAATCAGGGAAAAAAGGGTATACTTTTATTACAGCTTTGGGTTGTTTAGGGTGGGGGAGACATGACATGCAAGCCCGTCGTCCTCAATGAGTTAAGCCATGCTTACAAATGTCAGTACCAAGGCCACGTTCGAAAGGAGAGTCAAGATTCATTTTGATATGACCACATGGAGGAGCAATTAAGAATTGGTAATGGTTGCTTCGATGTATGACTGGTATGAGGTACATGTATGTGTATTGCATTTCTGTGTTGCAATCAATCACTTCGTTACATGTTTAAGATGGGGAGCATTCCAAAACTTAAAGGCAATGTTTCACAATGTTTCCCGCTTTTAAAACTCGGACCTCCTTTATTCTTCATGGTACTAGTGCATGTCATATGGTCTAAATTTGAATCCCTGAAAATAAATGCAGTTCAAAATTATTTGGTGCTTAAAAAATTAAAATCAACGAGCAAATTTTCCAGTTTCCCTCACACACTGCTGTGCTACATGATTTTGTCACCAGAACAATTTATGTGCCGACATATGTATCTGAACATGTTTTGCCAGTGGCAGCATGACTGTCTAAACTTTTGTTTTCTGTGGTCTTTAACTCTGTATCTGTCCATTCAAACAAACGTTATCATGTTGGTCATATATCAAAGTTTTATAATTATTTTTAATGAGGCTTTCACAATGTTAAACAGTGTCTTTAAGGCAGATATGGATAATATGCTGTCAAGTTTGTTTTGCTTAAAGTGATATCATTAAATACAATGGAATTAACAGAAGACTTGCAGTGATCGTTAACAGCAAAGTAAAATATTAAATCACACAAGGACTGTAATATCTAACTGGTCAGTACAGTAACTGTATATCTTAGCGTCATCAGCTGTATATTTTATTAAAGGGAAAGTTTACCTTGACATTAATGAGGATTTTAAAAATGCAGAACATTTTCAGAGACTTAAAAATTGAAAGTTTACGCAAATTTGGATAAGCCATTCATGGTATAGAATGTTTTCCAAAGGTTTGAACATTGTTTTTATGTCGCCCTTTCTACTAGAAGGCCACCCTTCTAAAAATCTGCAAATGATCTACTTTCACTGTCTCAATCCAATATGATATCTGGGCAATTTTCGCTGTAAAGAATTTGTAGGTTACCGGCTATCCCTGTCGGAAAGAACACAATGTCGTCACAGTGTGTTCATACAGCGATCACAATGCCACACTGTGAATATGAACCAAATCCACACAGTGGTCATCACCTGCTAAAAAACACAGGGTCATCACAGTGTGACCTCTATGACCACAAAGTGACCCTTACAAAAATGTCCTTTGGTATTCCTGTGGTATTTCTGTGGTACTATATAATACCACAGGTAATACCACAGGGATGTAGAGGTACCACACATATTCCTGTGGTACTTCATAGGTGATGTCTGTGGTACCCATGTGGTAAAGAAATACCATAGGAAATACCACAGCAGTACCACAGGAAATACCACAGAAACTACCACAGGAAAATACCACACGATATTCCTGAGGTATTTTTGGACAAATACCACAGGACTACCACAGAAAGACCACAGGAAATACCCTCACGGGATATTGCCTACTGGTAGTTAAGGACATATACCACTAGGAGCTACGCACAATGAAAATCCACAGGAAATATTCCTGTTTGTTTTTTTGGGGACAGTGCAAGGACTAACCCACACATCGTCAGTACCCACAGGGAAAATACCAGCGGATATTCCTCTGTATTTTGGACATATACCGACAGGACTACCACAGAAATCCCACAGGATATTCAATGTTGGTTCTTTTGTTTTTGACATATACACAGGACTTGCAACAGAACGTACGCTACAGGAAAATACCACAATATTCCGTGTGTTTGGGGCATATACCGACATGTACTGCTCACAGAAAGTTACCACACCGGCGGAAAATACCGACAGTAATATTCCTCTTTTTTGGATTTTGACAATACCACACGACTGAAGCCGAAAAGTCAAGTAACCCCCACACAAGCAAATACCAACACAGGATTACCACAGGCATTGTGGCTTTTGTTTGTGGTACTGCCCTGTGGTAGCGGCTCGTATGGTGGTTACCTGGTGTGGTATTGATGTGTGAATATCGATATGTGGTATCGCTGTTGTGAGGTATGTCTGTGGTATATTCCAAAAAACCCCCACAGAATGTCCCTGTGGTACTTATTCTGTAGTAGTGCTCCATGTGTACGTAGCTGGCGTGCGTATTGCGTGTGGCCTGGTACGCCTGTGTAAATTGCATGTGGTACACCTGAGGCTATATTTGCTGCTGTAACATTCTGAGGATAGAGCCTGTGCGGCTAGCTGGCCTTGTGGTATATTTGTGGCGATTATTCTTGTGTGTAACTGCAGGTGTGGTATTCCTATGTGCCGGTCTACCTTGGTGTGGTACATGCGAGTTGTATTTGTGTGGTATTCTTGTGACATACTGCTGGTGGACTGCTGTGTGTATTACTTGTGTGGTCCTAGCTGTGTGGTGCTGCTGTCCCGGCTGCTGTGATGATTCTGATGTGTGGGTAATGCTGTGTGTATCTGAGTGTGTGGTACTGCCTGTGTGATATTTTGAATGGTGTTGCTGTGTGATACTGGTGTGATATAGCTGTGGTGATGATAGAGGATGATGAATGATGACGATGAAAGATCACCCATCGAGCATTTGTATTAGCAGAAACAGTTCTCTTTAAGACTGAAACTATCAATCAATAGAATCATGCAAGAAAGTGGATTTAGGTGGCATTTATCTGTATGATTTTCTATGATTACAAGTATCGACTTTAGCATTATGCATATTGATGTGTCATTCTAACCTCTCACAATAACATATCAGGCCTGTTTTATATATTTTTTAGTAAGCAGTTTCGATGAAAAATGAGACCTCTTTCATAATGATCTATAAAAAAGCAATAAACAGATTAAACCGCATTTGCCCCTAACAAGTAACCGTGTTACTAGCCGAGGACATTGCTGTATTGGCATACAAAGAACATAATAACACACTAAATATCTTCAACGTAATTTACACAATATATATATTAACCGTGCAGTAAAGGCTACACAGGAATACGAGATGCAACTGTTAGAGTTAGAGTAGAGTAAATATTAAGGAACAGATAGTAAAGGTGTATGTATAGGATCCGGAAGCTGTGTAACTTCGCTCTAAGGTCAATTGAAGCTGTCCCCAAGCGTTCATACACCATTTTTTTTTTTTTTTTTTTTTTGGGGGGGGGGGGTGATTGTGATGACGTTGGTATTCGTGGTGGTATTTTTGTGTATTCGTGTGTGTATTCCTGTGGTAACTCTGTGGTATTTGCCTTCTGGAAGGCTGGTGTGTATTACCACATGAAGGGATTAACGTGTGTAAACGTTTACCACACATCTAATCCATTCCCTGTGTAAATTGGGACATTTACCAAAACAGGACAGTTCCTGTGGGTAAAAGTCCCTGTGGTAGGCAGTCATGTGGTAATCCACCTGGTACTCCTGTGGTAAAGACGCTTGTACAGGTATGTGGGTAATCACTCTGTGGTATTACGCAGCAGGACATTTTGTAAGGGATCACAATGTCACACTGTGAATATGAACTAATCGCACAGCAGTGTCCCTCGCCCTGCCAGAAAGATAAAAGGTCGTCACAGTTTGACCTTAATACCACAAAGTGATCACAGTGTCATACTGTGAAAAAAGAACCCAACATCCACACAGTGTCATCCCTGCCAAAAAAAAAACGATGGTCCAGTGACAAACCACATCACTGATCATAGTGTCACAATGTGAATATGAACTAAATCCACGCAGTGTCATCAGCCGCCAGATAAACAAATAGTTCGTAATAGTGTGGCATCTATGACAACACAGTATCAAAGTGTCACAACTGTGAACATGAAACCAAATCCATACAGTGATCATCACTTGCAGAAAAAAACACAGTTTTGGTCGTCACACTGTGACCGCTAATTATGACACGCAGTGACACACGTGTCACACTGTGAAAATATAAACTAAATTCCACACAGTGGTCATCGACCTGCCAGATAAAAACACATGGTCGTCCTATGTTGACCTCTTTTGCCACACCCAGTGATCAAGTGTCAACCTGTAAAACGAACCAAAATCCACATAGTGGTCATCACTTTCCAGAAAAAAACAACCAAAACGAGGGTCTCACGGTGATGAGCCTTTTTGACCACTATAGCGATCTACGCTCACTGTGTAAAAATGAGCCAAATTCTACAATCACAGTGGCTCACTGCCAAGAAAAACAGAGGTCTTCACAAGTGTGACTCTATGACTACCATGATCAACATGGTGTCCACAATGTAAATATGAACCAAATCCACATAGTGGTCATCACCCTTCCAAGAAAACAGGGTCGTCACACGACCATACAGTGATCACAGTGTCCACAACAGGAAATATAAACCATATCCACGATAAGTTCCACAGCCTGTGAATTGCACCACTGTCCTTCACATATTGTAATCACACTGCTGACTGTTGTTTGTTATTTCCGACAACGGGCATGGTAACGTATTTTTTATTCCGCGTACCGGTATTTCGCTCACATCGCCGACATCCCAATCCTTCTTTTTCTCTGTTGGATTCCGCCGATGAAACCCGCCATACGGCGAAGATAACGATACCCGGACATACATGCTTGGTACCACTGTGTGATAACGGCGTAGACGAAGGGCATCACCTGTAATTAATTCTAAATATCAGTATAAATGACAAGGAGGCAACATTAAAAACGGGCTTTACGACAAAAAATGCTGTAAATTTGTGATTGTATAACTTAAACAATTTCATAGTAATCTAGATGATTGAAATGTAACAGCTGTTAACTGATTGCAAGAACTACTATTACTCATACTTCTAATATACTAACTACTACTACTAACTACTACTGACTGACTACTCTGCTGCTAGCTGCTACTAACTAGCGAACTGCTACTTCTCTGCTAGTCTACTATTCTTCTACTACTACCATATTTTCTGGCTACCTTTTCTGGCTACTTACCTATCGACCATCGCTGACTCGCTTCTATCTGACTGGTGCTTCACTACATACCACTAACAGATAAACGACGTCTATTCGACCGATATATTCAAGGCTCCAACCCCTGACGTCAATTTGTTTTAATAAAGCAGCATAATATAAGAAAAAACATATTTGACGAAAGTTTAAGCGAAAATCCACCAAAAGGAAGTAGCGGAGTTATGAACTTTCAAAGTTTTAAATTTTAGTGACGTCATATAACGACACCTCAGCATATAATATAGTCTATGTAATATCAACCTCATAAATTATTACTTTTTATAAAATGTTTTCATAGGAGCATTACGAATGGTGTTTCTGAATTATATATTGAAATGCACAGGGTATACATCCTTTTCAATTTTCTCAGAAATATGGCACTTTAAGGAAATTAATATTAAATGACAATAGGGAAGCTGCTCGCATGTTGAAAAATTTGCCAAAACAGAAAATGGTTTTTTTTTAAAAAAACTTGAAAGTGTCATAATCCGCTATCTTTGGTGATTTTTCGCCAAACTTTCCTAATATCTTCTACTCATGGTCATGCTTTATATAAACTTACTTACGTCAGGGGGACATTGCTTATTAATTGTCTCTCAACAACTAGCCTATAAACAAAGTGTATTATGCTTGTTATAGGCTTATCCAGTTGCTACGAACCACTCCGTGACCCCAAGGAACAAGAGTAGAAAATCTGGCTGTCAAGCGTCCATCCAATACCTGACGAAAAATAAATACAAAAATTTTAGAAGGTTACTATAGTATTTGTCCCGTAATTACCATCGTATAATCGTTAAAAGTTAGCAATTCGCCCAGTTTATCAAAAAGCCAATTGATGAAAACTTACCTTTAAAAATACACGCAAATATTGCGTGAAGTATACATAAAATTTCGCGAGAGGAAAGGAACTGCGAGTCTTATCAGGCCAACTTAAATTAGATGCTCTTGCTTACATATATACGGTAAAATAACGCCTGCGCCCTGATTGTAATTGAGTAAAAACGGAGCACCTTTAAAATTTCTCAATTTCTCAATATCTCAATTCTCTCCATTATTGACGTGCCATTTGAAAAAGGCCTCAGATAATGGAATGCTTATCAAGAAGTAAATGGGGAAACCTAAATAACAGATCTTCCTAAAGTGAAATGCCATGTGGAAGATTCACCAACAATAAAATTTTGCCCGAAACTCCTACAGCTGTGATAAGCAGAGGTGGATACAGGGTGAATCCAAAAAACATACTCAAATATTGTACCTAGACACACACAGACAGACAGACAAGACACACGACGACACACACACACAGACACACACACACACACACACTACGACACAACACACACGACACACACACACACACACACACAACACACTTTTTACACAACTTACACACACACACACCACACACACACACCATCACACACACACACACAACACACAACACACACACAACACACGCACACAAAGAGCACCAATGCCCGCCAATCACAGACACACACACCAACACACATCACACACCATCACACACACACACGACCAATCACCGCAACACACACACACACAACCAATACACACACACACATCACACACACGCACACACAACCAATCAACACACACACACACACACACACACTAATACACACACATTCCGAGCACACACAACCACACACACACACAGACACACACCACACACAACACCACACACAACACACACACACACACACAACCATACAGAACAACAAACAACACACTAACACAGGCGGGCGCCAGATAAAAGTATAAGGGGGCCAAAATTCCGACGAAAAGTTGCCGGCCAAGTTTTTCAAGGCCAAAATTCACGCGCAAATATTCAGCTAAAAAGTCGCATCAGTGAAATCCTAGGGGTGCGAATTTTCCGAAAAACACCTAAAGCCTCGTGATTTTCATTACTTTCCACAATATCGGGGGCGGCCGCTCCTGCCTCCCCCCCCCCGCCCGTGGTTGCCGGCCACCTGCATACACATCACACACCAAACACATACTTACACACCATATACTCACCCACCACATAACCAAACACAAGCTAACACAGCACGAAAGACAAACAGAATTTACTTCGTCATAAGTATTAAACTGGTCATTGCTATAGGGTTGTTCTTATTCCAAATTTGTTAATTTAAAAAGATATAATTTAAAAGTATTTGCATACCTGGACTGTCTCACGAGCTGGAAGTATCGGGCATTGAGGATAGAAGATGATACCCGTATCCCATCGGCCCCTGTAGGGTGACAGCTCTAACTCAACAAGATGGTCAGCAGCACGTCGGGAACGGAGCCGTAAAGTACACCAACCTGTATAACGGGGGAGGGGGGGGGGGTGAAACCGTTCAAGTTAAACCATTCCATAATCATCATCCAAAATATCCAAATCAATTTCCTTAAGATTTATTTGCGTGGTACCAGGAGGTTAGTATATTGTCATAGAGCAATATTTTCTTTCTGTGGAGGCAAGGGTATCGATGCCATCGTTTTCGGATTCGGGGGGCGGGGGGGGGTTGTTGGCAAAAGTGAAAAAAAAATGTCAAGAATTCGACACGCCTACGCGCTCAAATGCAAAACAGAATTTTGCACGCGAAATGATAGTTCGTACGTTTAAAGAAGTAATTTTCATGCGAAGTTTAATGATTTGATAGGCTTTCAATGCTTTTAAATTAATCCATTGCATGCATATTATGAATTTTTAAGTTGTAAAAATATTAGGGGGGGGGCAAAACAATATGTTTGCCCCGCGCAAATTTCATTGGGGTCCGCGACTGGCCCGACCCGCCCCCCTTGCCAACCGACCAGGATCGAACGACCCCTGTGTGAGGTAGTCCAATCCAGATTATAGGTGAAAAAATAACTAACAAAACATCTTCTCATCGGGCAAAATCGAGGGATCCTACGCGATCTTAAAGATTGTGTATCATAATTGGCAACACTCCGAATACACGTGACAGCATGGGTATCGTAAGACCAAAAGAAGTTTAAAGATTACAATCTAAAGAATTTCAGCAGATAAATCTTCACCTCTGGCAAAAGCTTTAAAAATTGTAAACCGCCTTTTTGGCAAAAGGGGTTAACAGAATTTAATCGAGGAAGAATAACATTGGCATTTTGGTTTACTGGAAAGAGGGGAAGGCGCATGGGATTGAAATGTTCAATGTAACTCAAAGAAGTTTGTCACGCCATGTTGCCGTTTGAGATATTTTGGGAAGCTATCTGTAAGTCATTCGTTCGAAGTTCATAAGAACAACTTTAGAATGACGCCTTTGCGATCCCTAACATTGAAAAACAATATAAAGGAGTTTGGTGAATATTATGAATAAAAGTAATTGATTCTACGTAAAATGATAAGTGAAGTTTGCAAAGTTTTTCGCAAAGTTGATATTTTAGTTTTACCTTTCCTGACGGATTTACACCTTTGGCAAATGCACAGGTAGACATCAGTAACCATGACAAACAACAGACAAAGCGCCAGCTGCCCAGTTGAGACCACCAAGATCAATCTAGTACGCCTCCCGAATAAGTGAATTTGGAGAACTTTGCGGCCACTGTATATATGAGACAAAATTGTATTTTTATTAAAATGACAATATTACATAAGGTTAGTAAGAGACACGATAATAATTGTGGAAACCCCGTTTAACAAATTGTCAAAACTTTGCTGTCTGAAACCATATTCTGACAGTGTTTGAAGGACAATAAAGACCCTAATAAAACACTTAAAATTCATACAGTTATGCTGTTCCACTTGTAAAATATGCTACGTAATGAAAGATTGCAACGAAATTATTCTCGGTCGATTGAAAATTCTGCAACACAGCTAATACAATGGGAAAAAACTGGAATGACTCTTAATGATATTTTACTTTTAAAGCACATTTGAACTGGATTTTTTTCAAGCTTCATTTAAGACCTTATCTAAAGACACTATGGTGTGGGGAAGTCAATGTAGCTCAACATTTATAATATAGAATATTGTTAATACGATGCTTAACTTATACTTTGGGGTTCTAACATTTTTTAAGAAATCCGAGAACTCCCGCGAGTCTCAGTTTTGGAAAAGAAACTCCTCAGTTTGCTTCCAACCTCGCCAAACTTTGTATCCCATATTCACGTGTATAAAATGTCATGAACTAGACAATTAGGAGGGGGTATGCGAACCAGCTTCGTCCAATAAATGATGATTGTAATTGTTGATAGGCTTATCACGTACATGTTGAGTAAACATTATTTTTTTCACAGTTTGTGCATTATAGAAGAAGAGCCTACCAGCGTTATGATTACAGAAATATCAATCTATTTGTTTGAAATTTCAGTTTATAGATGATTAGCAGTTGTAACAAGTTAAGTTAAGTTACTCTGCTGCGAGTCACATCTTTATCCGTGACTTACTTGACTCGATCGGAAGGCAAAGACATTGAGTTTGAATTCCAGTCGGGAGCGATTAAAATGAGCTTTATTATGTCATTAATATTAAGTCCACATTAACAAAGGTCTTGCAGCCAATAATTTGATCTCACGATCACGAAAGCTCCATATTGTTCTAAATTTGCTATATTTCATTTATCTTCATTTGAGAAACCTATGAAAACTATAACATTGTTTTGCCCCAGGTTTAAATATTTAAGGATAGGTTTTCACTTTAAAAACAATTCACTAGAAAAGTCTCCATAAATTTTGCTATTAACCTGCTAATATAGTTTAAAGACGCTATATAAAACTGTAGGGAAGTACCCGTTTAAAAATTGCGGAACTTTGCTATCCTGACATATCTGACAGTGTTGAAATGGACCAATAAACACAACCCTAGAACACAAAAGTTTGGGACAGTTATGCTGTCACTAGTACAATATGTGTGAGATACAACAATGTGGCACAATTAATTTCATCTCGCCGCGATAGGAAATTCTGCAAGCACAGCATCTAATGGGGAAAAGCTGGAATGGTCTCTCAAATGATTTTCACTTTTTTAAGAGGGCACTTATTGATCGTTTTAAAAAACTGCAATTTTTCTCAGGCTTCATTTTCTAGAACGTATCAGGAGACACTGGTAGCCAATTGGGAATCATTGTAGCTCAGATTTTTAAAAACGGAAACACTGTTATTACAATGCCTTTTAATATTGTCTACATAACAAAGGTTTTCATCAATAACTTGATCATCAACGATCACGAGAGCCTCCATATTGTCTATTTTGCTATATTTCATTATATCTTCAATTTGAAAACTGATTGAAATAAACATTGTTTGCCCGCATGCTTAAAATATAAACGAATGTTTTTTCACTTAAAACAATCCACTGGAAAAGGATCTCATATATCTATTTTGCTAAGTTAAACCTGCTAATTATGTTTAATATTTGTCTAAGCATTAACAAAGGTTTTTCATTATAATTTGATTCACCGATCACGAGCTCCATATTGTCTATTTTACTATATTCATTATCTTCTCATTTGAAAACCTATTGAAATAAACATTGTTTGCTCCCATGCTTTAAATATTAAACGGAAATTTTTCAGCTTAAAACAATTCACTGGAAAGATCTCTATATGATCTATTTTGTGCTATTACATGCTTAAATGCCCACTGTCGAGTGAACAAGATAAAAGCGCCCTCCTTTGATAATATCATAGAAAAGGGTTCAAACCAATGACACCCATAAAATGCAGATGTACGAAAACAGACCATGGCAAAGTGTGAAAAAGAAATTACAATATTTTTTCCTCTCATAATCTGTACACTACGGCACTGCAAACAGTCCATGAGCGTGAATGTTCTAATATTCCAGGACTAGTTGACACTCGCTTTCTGTGGTGAGTGACGCGTCTAGAAGCTGGGCCTTTAACGATATCCCTCCAGGACAAAAGTACAACATATGACAAACAAAAGTAGGCATAACAAGTGCAACGATACGCTATAATACGCATGCATTTTTGAGATTGAAGAGGTCTTTTTATAATGATGTCCTGGTAAAAAGTTTTTAACTGAAACTGAAGAAGATGATCTAGAAATCATTTTGGTTCTTTTGCCGACTCGCACAAGTAAAGACTATATTCGATTGGAAAGTGATGTTCGGAGAGTGCGCATGAGAAGACGTGATATTTCCAGGATGCTGTGTTTGTGTGTGTGTGTGTGGTGTTGTTGTGTGTGTGTCGTGTGTGTGTGTGTAGTTGTGTGTGTGTGTGTGCTGTGTGGGTGTGTGTGTGTGTGTGTGTGTGTGTGTGTGGTGTGTGTGCTTACAGGGATGTACAGCTAAGAACAATATAGTAACTTAGGAAACGCGGGAGGGTCCTGGGAGGGGTTCTGCAACTGAGTATCAGAATATTCGACATTTTCAGATTGTGAAAATGTAGATCCAAGCTGTCGCAAATGTTATTGTTTGCTAATCAAAATGAGGAGGGTCTGGGAGGGTTTTTAGATGCAAAAAGTGTGGCGTGATGATTGGTGATGAAATGGGGAGGGCTGGAAAATATTGACAATTAATTTTACAATCGTAGATTTTTAGCTAAAATTATAGACCATGAATACATGATAATTAACATTGACTGGCAGATGAAAAATGCATTATGATTTTTGATCAGGTGTTTATGGCAGAAACTATATATATACATTGTAACTAAGTAGGCATAACACTTAAAAAAAGGGAGGTCTGGGAGGGGTTTTCCCTCCCTCAGGGTGAAAAATCTAGAATATTCTTGAGGTTTTGACCATAGTAATATTTAAGGGGAAATATCCAAAATTCAACGCGGAAATTTGGTTTCAAAGTAACCTGGAAAGTAACCTCCTTGATCCGAAAAACTAGTTGGCAGGACAGGTGGCAAAAATAGTTCTATACATCACGACGCATTAAAGAACACAAGTTAAACAATGACGCAACAAGTTTAAAAAAAAAATCCGTGCTAATCATAATCTTTACCACGCTCAATAATTGTCTCTAATAAGTCGTGAACATCGAGACCTCTGAAGAAAAGAGAGAGAAAATGTACTTAAAAGTGATCATTTAGTGCTTCAAAGAATGCAAAATCTACAGTACCAGTAGTGACCGTTCTCACAGACCATTGTCCATACTCCTCCATACGACTATTGTGTTATAAGGTCTGACTAATTTATACTCAGGCTGAGACAATAACATCAGAGATGGGTGTTATTCATGCATACCATGAGAACCAGTAGGCAGCATAACTTTCTACCAAAGTCTTTTGTATGGTATGGATAATTATTATTCACACCTTAAGCACATTAATGTAGCTCAGATAAGCGGTGACACTTTTTATCATTAAAGCCCAAGTTTAGTTTTGGGGACTTTTTTTGTTATTTGAAAGCTTTAAAACCAAAGTCATAACCGCCCACTCTGCAATAAATAGATTCTGAGATGTCTTTAGTTTTTTTAATTAGTAATCTGAAAATCTCGGGGGGACCCGAGATTTTCGACTATATTTTATATATAGCATTCTACAGGGTGAAAGCGCTTAAATTGCCCATTGTATACATCTCTAAACGCAGAGGCTGTTTCTTTCAGATCTGCGGTAACTCAATAATAAACCTTAGCTTTTGTCTTTAGTTTTTTTAATTAATTAATGCAAAAAATTCTACGGGGGGAGCCAACCGAGAATTTCGGCATATATTGTACCTTAAGCATCCAAGAGGTAAAAAGGTATAGTGAGTTATATCCGTCATCTGAAAAGAGCCAGAGTAGTGCTGCTTTCAGATGAGGTTATACTATCACACATGTATGTAAACCTTTAAGCGGCTTTTTAACCCTTTGATGCTATATATATAAAATATAGTTATAGATAGTAATATATAGTTAATAATAGTTAAATATATATAACTATATTTAGAAGGAACCGTTTAGGAGAAGCTGGCCCGTATTCAGCTGCAGAGGGATGCTGACCAAGCTAACGCTAACAATAGAAGCGCTAACGGACATTCGGAAAAATCGCATAAATCATCTAATGATCAATGATAGTGAACGTAAGAAATTTTGACAATAAGACGGAGAGGGAACGAAGCTTTAAGGAGACTGAACGGAAGAGCGGAAATGGATAAGAGCCAAGCGAGTTCATGGCGCAGCGTAATGACCTCGTACAGCACTGCTTAAGAAAGCTGTTAGAGCCTGTTTGCCAAGTCTCAGCTGAACTGCAGCGGCAACAACATTTAGGAACAATTACAACATCGTCAAAAACCACTAACTCGAGTGTTTCCGAGGAGTCCGTTTCATGCGATGGCCCTGGAGTGTGCCCCCAAAAGCCTCGCGTCAGATCCCTTTAATCGACATCACCTCCTTTCTTTTAGGAGCTTCTAAACGGTCCTTAAAAGACAAAGGAAGCTCTATCCGGGTCGGAATGCATTGGCCATGACAAGATGTACTATGAGAAATGTCCTCGCCTTCTTCGAGGGCTATGGAGCCTTTGAATGAAAGTGGTGTGGAAAGATCGAAACGTTTCCCGTATGTTGGAGAGTGCTGAAGAGTTATACATGACCAAAATCTGCGGCCCCACGATGAGAAAGGTAATTCTGACTTTCGGCCCTATATCTGCTACTCAGTGTCCGAGGCTAAACTATGTCTTTGCAATATATGCAAAGCGTAACGAAGAAGCTTCATCCTGAAGAACAACAAGTATCTTGATAACTCAATACAGAAAGGTCGGAGTAGAGGTCATCCGGGAAGTGTGGGAACATATATCGACCGCTGTGGAAGATGCACAAGGACGACTACGAAAGTCACAGAGACGCA
>JZLH01S0356174.1:36277-47411 GCA_001188425.1 Eucidaris tribuloides
CCCTTCATCAATAGCCTAAGGGCATGGATTATCTTTTCCTTGTCTGCGGGGATGTTTGCAAATGAGATCCACTGCCTTTAAGCCATGCTTACAAATGTCAGTACCAAGGCCACGTTCCAAAGGAGGGCCAAGATTCATTTTGATATGACCACATGGAGGAGCAATTAAGAATTGGTAATGGTTGCTTGGACGTATGACTGGTATGAGGTACATGTATGTGTATTTCATTTCTGTGTTGCAATCAATCACTTCGTTACATGTTTAAGATGGGGAGCTCTCCAAAACTTAAAGGCAATGTTTCCCAATGTTTCCCGCTTTTAAAACTCTGACCTCCTTTATTCTTCATGGTACCAGCGCATGTCATATGGTCTAAATTTGAATCCCTGAAAATGAATGCAGTTCAAAATTATTTGGTGCTTAAAAAATAAACCAACGAGCAAATGTTCCAGTCTTCCTCACACACTGCTGTGCTATATGATTTTGTCACCAGAACAATTCATGTGCCGACATGTATGTGAACTTGTTTTGCCAGTGGCAGCATGACTGTCTAAACTTTTGTTTCTGTGTCTTTAACTCTTTATCTGTCCATTCAAACAAACGTTATCATGTTGGTCATATATCAAAGTTTTATAATTATTTTTAATGAGGCTTTCACAATGTTAAACAGTGTCTTTAAGGCAGATATGGATAACATGCTGCCAAGTTTGTTTTGCTTAAAGTGATATCATTAAATACAATGGAATTAACAGAAGACTTGCAGTGATCGTTAACAGCAAAGTAAAATATTAAATCACACAAGGACTGTAATATCTAACTGGTCAGTACAGTAACTGTATATCTTAGCGTCATCAGCTGTATATTTTATTAAAGGGAAAGTTTACCTTGACATTAATGAGGATTTTAAAAATGCAGAACATTTTCAGAGACTTAAAAATTGAAAGTTTACGCAAATTTGGATAAGCCATTCATGGTATAGAATGTTTTCCAAAGGTTTGAACATTGTTTTTATGTCGCCCTTTCTACTAGAAGGCCACCCTTCTAAAAATCTGCAAATGATCTACTTTCACTGTCTCAATCCAATATGATATCTGGGCAATTTTCGCTGTAAAGAATTTGTAGGTTACCGGCTATCCCTGTCGGAAAGAACGCAATGTCGTCACAGTGTGTTCATACAGTGATCACAATGCCACAGTGTGAATATGAACCAAATCCACACAGTGGTCATCACCTGCTAAAAAAAACACAGGGTCGTCACAGTGTGACCTCTATGACCACATAGTGATCACAGTGTGGACCACACTGTAAAAATGCACCAAATCCACACAGTGGTTATCACCTGCTAAAAAAACACAGGGTCGTCACAGTGTGGCTCCAATGACAGTGATCACAGTGTCACACTGTGAATATGAACTTAATCCACACAGTGGTCCTCGCCTGCCAGAAAGAAAAAGGTCGTCAAAGTTTGACCTTATGACCACAAAGTGATCACAGTGTCACACTGTGAAAATGAACTAAATCCACGCAGTGGTCATCACCTGCCAGAAAAACAAAATAGTCGTAATAGTGTGGCCTCTATGACAACACAGTAATCACAGTGTCACACTGTGAACATGAACCAAATCCATACAGTGATCATCACTTGCCAGAAAAAAACAACATCACAGGGTCGTCACGATGTGACCTTTTTGACCACATAGCGATCACAGTCTCACTGTGTGAAAATGAGCCAAATCTACACAGTGGTCCTCACCTGCCAGAAAAACAAGGTTGTCACAGTGTGACCTCTATGACCACACAGTGATCACAGTGTCACAATGTGAATATGAACCAAATCCACACAGTGGTCATCACCTTCCAGAAAACAGGGTCGTCACAGACCATACAGTGATCACAGTGTCACAATAGGAAAATAAACCATATCCACATAGTTCCACCCTGTAATTCACACTGTCTTCACTATGCAAACACACTGCTGACTGTTGTTGTTTTTCCGACAGGGATGGTAACTATTTTTTTCCCGTACCTGATTTCGCCACATCGCCGACATCCACTCCCTGTTTACCCGCCATGAACCCTAGTACGGCAAAGATGACGAACCCCGCATACATGCTGGTACCACTGTTAATGACGGCGTACACGAGGGCATCCCTGTACGAAGTTGAAAAATACATAAAATAAAGGAAGCGAATAAAAAGGGGTTTACAGAAAAAAAAATGCGTTTATGTACATGTATATAATTGGTGATCCGCAACGTGTAACCTTTGCGGATCACCATTGATTTCGTCAGAATCTTCATCATCATCTTCTTCTTTCTTTCTTTCTTTCTGTACACATCTTGTGTCCCAAATATCTCAAGAATGACATGTCCTGTAATGTTGCAACTTTCCATAATCATGTATCATGACAAGACCTCAACTATGACAGGTCATTAATGTGATCTGTCAAAATCTGCTTATGTCAATATCTCATGACTGAAGTCGAATTACGTAACCAAAATTGGCACATGTCAAGATCGGGTCAAGGTCAACCTCTGGAAAACGCGCGCGTCACGACGGTCTCGTACGGGCGCGTCAAAATTTAAAAATGCTCCAATCGACCTAGGATTTTGTCTGCATACGTTTCAGGACATTTGGAGCATTTTTCTTGCGCACGCGTACGCGCGCACCCCTTTCATGATCGAATTTCGCCGTTTTTTCGATGGTTTTGAATACCTGACTGAATTTTACATCATTTCGAACCTTTTCCAAACCAATTGGACCTGAAATAAGGCGTACGAAAACGTTAAAACGCATGCGCGCGAACATAGACTTAACGTGCATTTTAAAATCAGTCATAAATCTCTAGAATAACCAATGACTTTCATGTTTTTGTTCACAGTGCTGTTCTGATTTTAATCTCGATGACGTCATCTATGACGTCATTAATGAAAATCAAATGTAGTCCATATGTCGTGACTGGCATGTTCTGTGATGTTGCATATTTCCATGATGATGTGTCATGATAAGTTCTCAAAAATGACATTTTGTCAATGTGATCAGTCATCCGTGACGTCATCTATGACGTCATTATTAAAAAAAACGGATTTTGTGTATATCTCATGACTGAAGCCAAATTACATAACCAAATTTGGCACATGTCACGATCACGAACTAAGATGACGTGCAGATCACCTAATTCGTCTCAGTGACGAATTCAAATCTAGTTCATATAATTATCGTAAGGGATGTTTGTACTATACCTATAACGTATATAAGTATTGCACGAATGACTCCTGCTATCCCTACTATTACTACTACTTCTATTACTTTTACTACTTCTACTGCTGATATTTCTACTACTACTACTACTACTACTACTACTACTACTACTACTACTGCTACTACTACTACTACTTCTACTACTACTACTACTACTACTATTAACTACTATTACCATACTACTACTGCCGATGCTACTACTATTATTACTACCACTACTACCACTACTACTACTACGACTTCGACTACGACTATTATTACCAGTACAGCTGCTGCTACATGTACTAAAGTACTATTTCTTCCAGTACTACTACCAGTACTACTGTTCCCAGTACTATTTTTTTTCTCTGCTACTATTACTACTACTACTACTACTACTACTGCTACTACTACTACTACTACTACTACTACTACTACTACTACTACTACCACTACTGCCACTACTTTTTCATCTACTTTTTTTCCAGTTACTACCATAGCCCATTCTGACGTCTTCTACAGTGCTTGGTGTTTCTACCACCACTTTATCCCTAACGGCTTGTGCTTGACCATATAAGTCAATCACTATCTCGCACCTACCTCACAAAGTTGTGATTGTGCTTGTTATAGCTACCAAGCGCCACCAGCACACCGTGACCGAGGGAACAGGAGTAGAAAATCTGGGTTGCAGCGTCCATCCATACCTGACGAAAAATAAAGTTAATTTTTTTTTTCAGATTGTAGTACAGTTGGCCATAACAAGGGCGTAGGCTGGTTTGGGCACGGGGAGGTGCACATCTTGGGGAGGTGGAACTAAAGTGACATGGGGAGGTGCACATCTTAGGGAAGTGGAACTAAAGTTGAGTAAATCGGGCGTTGAAAGCAGAAAAAGTGGTACAAATTTCGTTTTGCTTGCCAGGGGTGGAACTCCTATGGCTCTGCGGGGGTGCACGTGCACCCAGTGCACCCCAGCCTACGCCCTTGCATAACCATGCAATACGATAAAGATCCTCAGTCCACTCACTACCAAAACTAGGGTGTTAAAGAGAATACACAGTTCTGGTTGATGATGGAAAATCTTTCATCAAAATTTCACATTTCATTGGTTTCGAGGTGGGAGTATATTACATTTGCATTATAATGTGGGACTAATTCACTTAATACGCAATAAAAAGTTGAGGGATTGGCAGTTTGAACACGTGAAGTTTTCCATTGGTTTTGCCTTCCAATGCTCAAGTGTGTATGTCAACAATGATCATAGTCCCACATATTGATTTCTGTGTTAGTACTTTGTCAGCAGTGGGGATTTGTGTATCAGATTTGTAAAAAACGAAGTGTTTTGTTGTTTTCAACTACTCTTTCCTGTACTATAGTGACATTTTAAGAATACCATCTGTTCATAGAAGGTTTGAAAGCAGCTGATATTAAAATCATGTTGTTGTGCAAGTACTCAACCAGTACTGTGTATTCTATTTAAATTTGACTCCCACGGTGTTGGCCAGTATAGGTATTACACGCAGTATTAACTCTTTGCATGCTGAATTAATTCTGAGGGGATAATAATGACGATTGTTATCTTGATATTTTCTTTAAATCTTGTTTTCCTTATTGCACAATTGATACTGGTAATTGTTCTCCAGATGTTAGTTAAGTATTAAGGTCATTTGTTAGCTTTTTTTAGTACAAACGTAAGAGAGAAAAGTAATTATTACAATTGTTGGATTTAATTGTACGAATGTGCAAAATTGCAACATTAGCGTGCAAAGGGTTAAATTTCAATACTCGGAGTGTTATTTTATCACCAAATGTGTTATTACAAATACCAAAAGTATTATGTGTATATAACAAGAATGTCGTAAATTAACACTTCTTGTGGTATCTTTTATCGACCAATACCCTGGGTGTTAAATTTAGCATCTCAGTTATTTCAGTGCAGTTTTCACACAGAGAAGTGATTAAAATTAGCCCTGAAATATTCATGAAATATATGTGCAGTACTGATGGTGTTCTATGGCACAGTGTGCATGGAAAGAGACCGCAGGCCGCCGACCTTATCACACAAAATAAATCAATTCCCTTATTTTATAGAATTGTGAGGTAAAATATGCGTCATTTTTTTATTATCCTTTTACTTAAATGAGAACATTCATTACTTACTAAGAGAGATCTCTTTAGCTCCATTGCTAATGTGGACCTTTCATTGCTTTCAGCATATTGATGACATGGCACCGATTGAAAAGGCATAAAAAACTTTATTTATGTCATCGAATGAAAAGGTAATTATGGAGACTGAAGAACTGTGTTCGAAATTCGAATCTTAAAGGTTAGTGACATGACTGGGAACACGAAAAAATGGCTCAAGAACCAAATAAGTTGAAATATATACCAACTGTACACCAGCTGGAGTAGATCTCTTAGTTGGAAAGATTTGTCTCTAATTTGTTTACTCAAGAAGAATCAAGCATGAAAATAGTAGTTTAATTTTCTCGTGCCCCGATAAAAATAACGTTCTATAGAACCCTACAAATATATTTGTCTGTCACAGGACATACAGATGGAAGTAACTTTAGAACGAGTCAACTTTTGACTACCAAATTTTCACAGTAGAATCCTTGCACATATTACTTAATTCTAGAGTAGGTTCAGCCCAAGTTAAGAACTATCCTCAATCATGTCATTTACCTTTAAGTGGTAATTCGTCCATAATATTATAGCTAGATTTACGAATAGGTTTGGATCTTAAGTGTGATAATAAACGAAGAGGGTAAAAAGTATTTAGAACTCGTGCTGTAGATAAAGCAGATTCAATCAGTATACTGTGCACATACCGGCAAGTAAGATTAGCTTTTCAAACTGTTCTGCCGAGATTCGTATACTGTCAAATTCAAAATAATACATCATAGTTTTTTCAGTCACAAGTATTCTAATGAATCTGATGAATTATTCTCATAAAATTCTCTTCAAATTATCTCTTTACAACAGGTTGCTTCACGCAACTGAAATGGGATTCGTCCGGCGAATGTTAAAGATCCTTTGGACTAGTCATATGTAACCAGGGGCGGAGCCAGGGTAAAATCTTAGGGGGCCAATTTGTTTCGCTGCCAAATTCGCAGCCACACACAGCAAAGAAAGGTCCCTCAATGGGGGGGGGGGGGTTGCGGAAAATTTGGCTTGCCAAAATAATTCCAGGGCCAAAACAAAATTTTCCACAGCCAAATTCAGGGTCATATAGCAGCCAGAAAGTCGCTAATGCTGGGGGGGGGGGTGAAAATTTTGGGGCCCAAACAAATGTCACGGCCTAAAAAAAAATCCAAGGCCAAATTCGTGGCCAAATAGCAGGCGAATAGTTGCTCAGTCTAAATCTTGGGAGCAAAATTTTCATTACTTTGAGTCCAGAAACCAGAAAAAATGTATTTTAAGATCATTGTTTGAGGAAGGAAGGTCTGAAGAATTTGCTAATTACAGGTAAGATACGTAGAAGGAGAGACATATTAGGGAGCCAGAGAACAACTATGTTGCAGTTGCTATTGGCAACGAACATAATGATTGACATTCCAATGTCGAAAACGTTATTGGATATGAGAACTTCGAGCTTGCATTACCTGACTGTCTCCGAGCTTGGAAGTATCGGGCTTGAGATAGAAGATGATCCCATCCATGGCTCCTGGCAGGGTGACAGCTCGTACCAACAAGATGGTTAGCAAGACGTACGGGAACGGAGCCGTGAAGTACACCACCTATACAACATATATCACACGGGATATCATATTGAACGTCTATGCAAATGCGTTGCTATGGTACTAGGCAAATAAAGACTATAGCCCTTACTGCACAAACCCGCATAGGGGCGTCGATCCAGGTTTCGGATGGGGGGGGGGGGGTGGGTGGGGGACAAAAGCGAAGAAAATGTGAAAAAATTTCTGCGCGTTATGTGCACCAAATTGCAATACAGAATTTTGCGAGCGAAGCGCACTGAAAAATTGACAATTTTGTATGTTTAATAGTATTTTCATGCGAAGTTTAATGATTTTATAGTTCTTTCAAGTGCTTTTAAATTATATCCTTGAATTGCATATTATTAATATTTCAAGTTGTAAAAATTATTGTGGGGGGGGGGGGGCAAATCAATATGTTTGCCCCCGCAATATTTTCATTGGGGTCGCGACTGCCCCCCTTGCCACCCCAGGATCGACACCCCTGTGTGGAGGTGTCAATCCAGATTTAGTGAGAAAAATTACTAACAAAACATTCTTTCTCAGCGGGGCATAATCAGGGATCCTACGATCTTAAAGATTGTATTCATGATTTGCACACTCCGAAATACACTTATCGACCAAAATAAGTTAAAATTACAATCTAAAGATTCACATAAATCTTCACCTCTGGCGAAAGCTTTAACATTTTTTAAACGGGTTTTTTTTTTTTTTTTTTTTGGTCAAAAGGGTGTTACAGGAATTTAATCGAGAAAGAATAACATTGGCATTTTGTTTTACTGGAAAGAGGGGAAGAAGCATTTGAGATTGAAATTTTCATGGTAACTCAAAGAAGTTTGCATGCATGTTGCGTTTGAGATATCGGGAGCTATCTGTAGTCATTCGTTGCAAAGTCATAAGAAAAACTTTAAATCGGACCTTCGGCGATTCCTAACATTGAAAACAAATCAAGAGTTGTGTGAATATTATGGAATAAACTTATTGATTCTACGTAAATGATAAAGAAGTTTGCAAAGGTTTTCGTGCAAAGTTGATATTTTAGTTTTACCTTTCCTGACGATTTAACACCTTTGCCAAATGCACAGTAGATCAGCTAACGCAGAGCGAACAATACGACAAAGCGCAGCTGACCAGTTGAGAACACCAAGATCATCTATACCCTCCGAAATAAGTGAAAATCTGGAGAACTTTGCGCCTGTATATATAGAACAAAATTGTTTTCACAAAATGAACAATTTAATAAGTGTAATAAAGACACTGTATAATAATGTGGAAGACGCACGTTTAAAATTGTCAAACCTATTGCTATTCGTGACATAACCTACTGACCAGTGTTTGAATGAGCAATAACCCTATAGAGCATACACTTCATACAAGTTATGCTGTCCAACTTGTAAAATTGTCATATAAAGATTGGCACAATGAAATTACTCTCCCTCGATGAAAATTCTGACCGACACCCGCCCCACACCAGCATACAATGGGAGAAAACTGGAATGGTCTCTTAATGATTTTTACTTTTTAAAGCACATTTTGAACTGGAATTATTTTCAAGGCTTCATTTTAGACCTTATCAAAGACACTAGTGGCATGGAGAATCATGTAGCTCACATTTATTAACATGGAAATATTGTTATACGATGCCTTTAACCCTTTTTATACTTTCGGGTCTACATTTTGTTTTTTAGGATTTCGAGAACTCTGCGAGTCTAGGTCTTGGAAGAAACCCTCAATTTCCCACCTCGCCAAACTTTGTATCCCATTATTTCACCGTGTATGAAAATGTCATGAACTACAATTAGGTGGGGGGGGGGGGTAGTCAGCCAGTCGTCGTAAATGATTGATTGTAATTTGTTGATAGGTTACACGTATTTTGCTGACATTATTTTTCGCAGTTGGTGCATTATAAAAAGAGCCTACCAGGTTATGATTACGGAAATATTATCTATTTGTTTAATTTTCAGTTTATAATGATTAGAGTTGTAACAAGTCAAATCAGTGACTGTGACTCGAGTCGCATTTATCCGTGACTTGACTTGACTCGATTCGGGAAGGCAAATGACATGACTTGACTCCAGTCGGGAGCTTAAATGAGCATTATTATGCATTATTATTATATAAGCATTATTATGCTTAATATTGTCCACATTAACAAAGGTTTGCACTATAATTTGATTCACGATCACGAGCTCCATATTGTCTATTTTGCTATATTTCATTATCTTCATTTGAAAACCTATTGAAATAAACATTGTTTGCCCGCATGCTTTAAATATTAAGGAAGGTTTTCACTTAAAACCATTCACTACAAAGATCTCCATAATTTTGCTATTAACCTGCCTATTCTGTTTAAAGACGCTATGTAACACTGTGGAAGACCCGTTTAAAAAATTGTTGAACTTTGCTATCTGACATATCTGACAGTGTTTGAATGGACAAATAAACAACCCTAGAACACAAAAGTTTGGACAGTTATGCTGTCACTAGTACAATATGTGAAGATACAAATTGGTACGTTAATTTCATCTCGCCCGATAGGAAATTCTGCAACACGTACAGCAGTCTATGGGGGTCAGCTGGAATGGTCTCTCAATGATTTTCACTTTTTTAAGGCACTTATTGATCGTTTTAAACTGCAATTTTTTTCAGGGCTTCATTTCTACACCGTATCAGAGACACTGGTAGCATTGGGAATCATGAGGCTCAGATTTTTTAAAACTGGAAACACTGTTATACAATGCCTTTAATATTGTCTACATTAACAAAGCTTTTCATCATAATTTGATTCACGATCACGAGCTCCATTATTGTCTATTTCGCTATATTTCATTATATTCTTCATTTGAAAACCTATTGAAATAAACATTGTTTGCCCGCATGCTTGAAATATTAACGAAGGTTTTCACGCACTTAAAACAATTCACTGGAAAGATCAGATCTCCATATGATCTATTTTGCTATTAACCTGCTTATTATATTTACTATTGTAGACATTAACAAAGGTTTTCACCATAATTTGATTTACGATCACGAGCTCCATATTGTCTATTTTACAAAATTTCATTATATTCTTTATTTGAAAACCTATTGAAATAAACATTGTTTGCCCGCATGCTTGAAATATAACGAATGTTTTCACTTAAAACAATTCACTGGAAAGATCTCCATATGATCTATTTTGCTATTAACCTGCTTATTATATTTACTATTGTAGACATTAACAAAGGTTTTCACCATAATTTGATTCACGATCACGAGCTCCATTATTGTCTATTTCGCTATATTTCATTATATTCTTCATTTGAAAACGTATTGAAATAAACATTGTTTGCCCGCATGCTTTAAATATTAACGAAGGTTTTTCACTTAAAACAATTCACTGGAAAGATCTCATTATGATCTTTTTTGCTATTAACATGCTTAAATGCCCACTGTCATGACAAGATAAAAAACGCCCTCTTTTGACAATATCATAGAAAGGGTGCACCAATGACACCCATAATGCAACGAAAACAGCCATGGCAGTGTGGAAAAAATACAATATTTGTTTTCCTCTCATAATCTGTACACTACGGCACTGCAACAGTCCATGTGCGTGAATATGTTTCTATATTCCAGGACTAGTTGACCTCCTTTCTGTGGTTGAGTTGACCCTCGACAGTGGGCCTTTAACATACCCTCCCATGACAAAAGTACAACATAGTGCAACAAAAGTTGCATACAAGTGCAACAAAAGTTGCATACAAGTGCAACAAAAGTTGCATACAAGTGCAACATACGCTATAACGCATGCATTTTGAGTTGAGAGGGTCTTTTTATAATGATGTCCTGGTAAAATTTTTACTGGAAACTGAAAAATGATTAGATATCATTTGGTTCTTTTTGCCGACTGGCACAAGTAAAACTTATCGATTGGAAGTGATGTTCGGAGAGCGCGCATGAGAAGCGTGGATATTTTCCAGGATGTGTGTGTGTGTGTGTATGTGTGTGTGTGTGTGTGTGTGTGTGTGTGTGTGTGTGTGTGTGTGTGTGTGTGTGTGTGTGTGTGTGTGTGTGTGTGTGTGTGTGTGTGTGTGTGTGTGTGTGTGTGTGTGTGTGTGTGTGTGTGTGTGTGTAGAGAGAGTAGAGACTAGAATAGTAGAGTACGAGGTAGGAGGAGCTGGGAGGGGGTTCTGCTACTAAGTC
>JZLH01S0356197.1:2791-15052 GCA_001188425.1 Eucidaris tribuloides
GTCTTGAGCGTTTAAAAACAATAATCTTTGGATTTCTTTTATATTCTATCTACGTTCTATACTAAGCATTTCATATTTTCACAATGACGCCAGACAACGCACACACCACCAATAAGTCATTTTGGCGTGATCTTATATTTCTACCTGGTTCATAATTGATAAAAGAAGATCGGTGATATTATGCTGGAGCCAAATCATTCAAACATTGGTACTTAAATAATAAGATCTTAAATATAATGATAGTATATATTCTGCATAATTTTAAATACGCAATATACTATACAACCACCAAATTTCCACAACAATACGTACTTGGCTTATCTAGATTTTCATTTTAGCATGATGTCAAAGCCTTCTTAAATTATTATGTACTATGTTATCATATACTGTTTTGCTATTCATTGTATAACCATGTCAATAATCATCTGATATCTGTTTATTTGTATTATGCAGAAGAAAACAACTCAGACTCAAAAAAGAGAGCCAATGAATACCCTGCTTTTCAAAGCCCCTTTGTATTTCCGTATACTGAATGTTAACATTATATTTCCATTTAACATGTTAAATATTGCATTATCTGTATTCGTACAAATTGTTTATTCAAAATATGTCTGCAGTTTGATTATGTTGAACAAATATCAAGGTTAAATGCAAATTAAATTTTGTGCCACCACCATATTATTTAATATGAATCGCAATGTAATGGTACGTTATGTAATTTAAGAAATAGATGAATGAGCGAAGGAAAGAGATTTTATATTTAATGTAAGCATTGTTGAAAGGAATTACAGAATAACGTTAAATGCATATATATACCTGTCACATTTAGTATTTAGCCATTGTGGGTAAACACACGCAAATTGAACTCTATCGTTACATTATTGTCAGATTCAGTACTTGGTGATTGTAAATACACACAAGCAAATTAACAGCCATTAGTTTTCCAAGGACTATTAATACATCAATAGGGTATACGGACAGACGGTGCACAGCTGCAGAGTTTTTCATTATCCACTCTGTACAATTGGAGTGGTCTCATGTATCGTGGCATGGAGGGGGTGACCGAGTGTCAAATATCAATTAAGGGTCGTCGTTTTACCGGAAACCTATCCATCAAACAACATGAAAGGCTACCAGCAGGAATGAGGACTAAAGACATTGATAATGAGTTGATGATTAAGTTTGATTTAAAAAAAATTAAACTAAATGTCTGACAGGCAACCTTTGAAAAGATAAAAAGCGAGGAAATCACATCCAGATTTAGCACCGACGATGGTTTGCGCAATATTGTTGTTGTTGCTGTATTTCTCGGACATTCTCATCATTTAATGTATATTGTTACTACGGTATACAAACCTGTTGTCATTAATTTCATTTCATTAATGAAGTATGAAAGTCTTCAATACATATACTTATGTATTTTACCTACAAAATGTACCAGTTGTGGGCCTCTGTGTCCTTATGTGTAAACAAATGTTTCTCTTTATGATAATCTGCGTTTGCGCGTGAGATTGCTGGCGTGATAATGTCTATTTGTTCTGGAGCCACTGGCGTAAATCCCGGGGGATGTTGGATATATCCCCCCCCCCATTTTTCGAGGAGGGGGATGGCCTGTACAAGTATCCCCTACCCCACTTTTCAAGACAGATTTTTTTTTTTAATTGATTAATCATTGATAAAATTGCTATAGGCCTTTAGTGAGAATTTCTTCTGAAATGCCTTTGAATGCTTAAAATCGTTCAAATGTAATTCTAAAAAACTCAAAAGCTCCCTCACTTGCATTTCCCCTCAACAATTTGAACTTTTCGGCCCCAGAAAATGTCTGCGTATGACCTTTTTTTTAAGATAGTCTCCACTGCATGATAGTATATGGCCTAGTTATAATCAATCAGTTTGAACATGTGTATTTTCTCCGACTTTTAAAATATATTTATTCAAAACGTTGGATTTAGAGTGATTATTACTGGTAGACAGAGACCAGCAATCCCAACATGCCTGAATTTAAATTCTCTGGACGGGGGGGGGGGGGGGTATTGGGGGATATATATCCCACCACTTTTCGGAAAGGAATATATACCCCCATTTTTCAATAAAACTATTTTTGTAATATTCAGTTATTGATAACATCTATAAAATGTTAACATGCTATAAAGATACCATTATCTGAATTTTACGATGTTTCCGATTTTATACATAAATTACAATATCTCTCATTCATGTTCATTGCTAACCTGCTTAACATTGGTCAAATGGGCATTATATCCCTATCCCTATTTAGTGCACAGATAATGCAAAATGTAAGTGTAATGAAGCACCGAATCATAAATTAACAAAATGTAGAAAACAAACTCGGATATTTTCACATGAGGACAAAAGGGGCCCACCCGTGACTGTACAGCAGTTATGAAGATGGCAGTCTATTGCTGTTTCTTAAATGGTCATGCGTTTTTGCTCAGAAAAAAAATCTTTGAAGAATTTTTAGGATTATTCAAAAATCATGCGCCGTGAGGAGTGCGGGTGGGATAGTGTTCCAAGTATTTCAAGAATTCGGGTATCCATTAAGCACTAAGCTTTTTACTTCTCATAAAACCCCTCAAATATATTTTTCCTACAATCCTTTCCTTTTTGACAATTGCGCTTTTGAACCATACGCATCAAAATGATCTCTTGGAATGAGTGCCCCTTTTTTATTTTCATTAAAATGTAATCAAAATAATTGCCAATGTTGAGAGATAGTGGTATATTTTGCACGTTGTAGGTATCCCCTTTTCAGGAAATAGCCCTTGATTTGCTGGTGTCCCCGGGCAACATTTGGAAATTTCAGCGATCACCCCCCCCCCCCCCTCCTTGGACTGGATTTACGCCCATGTCTGGAGTTATTATACAAAGGGCAATAAAATTTACGTGTATACTTTATTATATTCAAACATATAAACATTCTACTATATATTATATTACAGACTTTTTTCATTCATTACATAGTACCCATCTACGGTAATTATTTTACCCTGTGTCTGCGTGTTCATGTGTATTTCGGTGCATGTATTAATTACACTGGCCAAAACATAATTATATTTCGCTCGTAACCACCCCAATGTAAATAACATGGTAAAAAGATGCATTGCACGACAAACCATGGCAGTTTTAAATCCACGCATCGTTCTGTGATGTCGTAAATTTTATACAGAAATTTCACCCGTGTATTGACATTGTTGTACTCATAGAGATAAGAAGTGTAAGCAACTTGTACACAGTAGAAAGATCATTTCAAGCGATTAAGGTAAATGTTATAAATGCAAATGTTCATAAAATTCATAGAGGCTTAATCCTAATCAAGGGTGGTGATACTTTTCACCGTATTCCCACGGTTAATGCGACAATGTATGTATGGGTAACGATCCGAACATGCAAATAGTATTGCATATACGTACTCTATCATTTTTTATTCCCACCACTTTCATGGATGTAACTCATATTTCATACTAATTGTAGAATCACAAATTTGTATTTATTTATTTTATTCATTTATTGTTTCCTCTCATAGGGTGGATGGCCCTTTCAGTATACACAGACTGATTTGCAAAGGAGTCCACAGATAAAACTTACAATATGAAGAACACATACAAATACAAAACATAGAATTTGAGTCATCCAACGGTCTCCCGTGGCCTAGCGGTTAAGGGGTTGGCGTTTTGAGCCAAAAACCTGAATTCTTTTGTAGGTGGTTAAGCGCGTGTTTTTGTATGTGCTCAGTAGAATCAGAATTAGGGGTGGCGTGGTTAAATTGTAGGTATAAAATGTACGAGTGTACAATATGTATGTGGGGAGTGGAGAGTGAGCGCAATAAGTGTTGAACTGAATTAATGTATCCAGTGACCGGGGTAATAATAATGTGTAAGCGCTACTGTGAATAGCGCACTATAAGAACACAGTAGTAGTAGTAGTAGTAGTAGTAGTAGTAGTAGTAGTAGTAGTAGTAGTAGTAGTAGTAGTAGTAGTATGATTATGATTATTATTATTAGCATTATTATTATTATTATCATTATTATTATCATTATTATTATTATTATTATTATCATCATCATAATCAGGGCCTATTTTTGTTGCTCGATCTGTATTCATCTGCTATTTACAATCCAGCCGCGCGTTTCAACAAACAATGAACAGAATGACAGATATAATTATGAAAACAAATTCACTTACCATTTATCGGCGCATCCCGAAAAATTCTCTTAGACGATGCATCCAACCCCTCAACCCCTCCTCCTCCTCCTCCTCCTCCTCTTCCTCCTCCTCCTCCTCCTCCTTCGATCCAGTACATATATGCATTGCTCACAAGTAGCAGAAAAGCAAGGGCGCACGCAGATAGAGCAATAAAGACCGCAATATAGGAGAAATGTTTGGCCTTCCGCCGGCGACATTTTGCCATAGCACGATAACGGTCTGTTTCGGCGCCATAACGGAAGATACTGGCCTCCACATCGGGCATAGCGAGGCCGCAACGATGCAGAGTCAGTGAGGCAGCTTTGTGTATTTTCCAATTTTACATATGGAACTGTAAAAATCATCCACCCTCCTCTCCCGCTGCAGGCAAGATGATGTCGATGATTCTATCGCGGCGGCGTTTTCTGAACCACGTCGAAACTGGCGTTACGTCTATACGCGTGCACATCCACTCTATCGTGTCATATTCCCCGCTTGTCGGCTGCTGATAAAAAGTGTCGAGTGGAGCGAGGAGCGTTCCGCGTCACGCGAAAAAGCTCAATGCCAGTAGGAGTACTTGAACGTGCAATTCGTGAATATTAGCTACCGCCTGAAAATACAGATCTCCAAAGTGAGGGCGTAAATATGTATTTTATTTTGTCGGTTCATTCGTAAAAGTAAAGCACAACTAGGTCATATTGTAGGACTGTAATGACGTGTGTCTATTATGCTTGTGCATCCAGGGGCGGTAAAATGTTTTGAAAATGTCTCTGAGACCGAGATGAAACATTATACACAAGTTTACAATGGCTGGCACTAAAGCCTGGTGGGTTGTAGGGGTGTGTATTAAAAAGGTGTGACACATTAGACAAAAGTTTACAATAACTGATAATAAACCCTGGTGGGTTGTATTGTAGGGGTGTGCATTAGAATGGTACGTGTGATTATAGTTAAACGCAATGTACTTAATCTTTCTTTCTTCTTCTTCTTCTCCTTCGCCTTACTACTGTAACAACAACTATGACTATTATCATAAAAATACCTTCATTATTTGTTATAAGTAGTAGTAGTAGTAGTGGTAATAGTAGTAGTAGTAGTAGTAGTAGTAGTAGTAGTAGTAGTAGTAGTAGTAGTAGTAGTAGTAGTAGAAGTAGTAGTAGTAGTAGTAGTAGTAGTAGTAATAGTAGTAGTAGTAGTAGTAGTAGTAGTAGTAGTAGTAGTAGTAGTAGTAGTAGTAGTAGTATACATATCAATTTGTTTAGCACAAAAAACGCTCCTCTTTTGGCAGAGAAATACGAGGTTAGACGCACAGGTCATGCATCACTGCTCTCACACCGTGCTGTACTGTAGGAGCAGTCTATTGTTTACATTCACACTCGAACGCATAATAATAAAGACTGCGTTGATTTCTAACCAGTTGCGAGAGTCAGAATACCTAGAGAAAGGTCATGATGGTTTGGGTATTTTGTGTTTGAAAGCAATTATCCCTGAAATTGTCAAACCCCTTATATACATATTTAACTTGTCAATAAGTCGTGGTATTGTTCGTCTCAAAAAATCAAATTGGCAAAAGTAGTCCCAATATTTAAAAAGGGAGATGCGCTAACTGTAAGCAATATATAGGCCAATATCTTTATTACCTCCATTTCTAAAATTCTTTTACAAATTATTCATTCTCGCACAGTAAAGTTTTTACAAGAAAATAAAATGTATTTAGCGATTCTCAATTTGGGTTTAGAGAAAAACATAGCACAGCTCATGCAATCTTGACTTTCCTTGACAAGGTAACTCGTGCAACTGATAATCACTTACATACAATTGGTATTCTATTAGACTTTTCTAAAGCATTTGATACAATCAACCATACAATTTTATTAGATAAACTGCAACATTTTGGTATCAGAGGAATTGCATTAAAATAGTTAGAAAGTTATCTGAATAAAAGATAACAATTTGTATCTATAAATGACTGTTCTTTTACTAAAACAGTGGGTTGCGGTGTCCCGCAAGGTTCTATCCTTGGCCCCTTACTTTTTATCCTTTATATTAATGATTTTCGTAACTCATCCAAAGCATTATCTTTTTTACTTTCTGCTAATGATTCTAACATCTTTTTTTCGCATCGTAATCCTAAACAGCTTCTTGATATAATTAATGCTGAGCTTAATCATGTTGCTGAGTGGATTAAAACCAATAAACTGTCCCTAATTAATTGAGAAGACACATTTCTTCATACTTTTTAGTAATTCACTTAAAAATTTACCCGATAATATCGTATTTGATGGAACTGTACTAAAGCAGGTCCAAAATAGTATTTTTTTTAGGAATAATTATTGATGAGGATTAATCTTGGAAACCTCATATGAACAATGTGTGTAATATTATTTCCAGAAATGTAGGAATGATTAACAAATTGAAATAATTTTTCCCACAATCCACACTGAAGTCTTTATATTATGCTATAATATATCCCTATCTCAGATATAGTATATTAGCTTGGGGTTATGCAAGCAAGACCCTAATGGATATAATATTGTTACTTCTGAAAAAACTCTAAGAGTAATCTGCCATTACATGGCTCATACCGAACCTCTCTTCTTATCCAATAATATCTTGAGACTCAATGAAATATGTTTATCACAATTGGGTATTTTCATGTTTCTTTTGAATAATAATAGGTTACCACATATTTTTGATTCTATGTTTATTAGGAACCAACACTTTTATAATTACCCCACAAGACAGTATCGCTCTTTCCATTTACCGAAAACTAGAACTCTCTTTGCAAACCACATTTTTACTTTTGCTGGATCCAATGGAATTCCCTCCCTCCTAGTTTAACTGAGCTGAAAAACTTACACTCATTTAAGCGTAAATTCAAAAGTAGTCTTTTGACAACTCCTGTTTGAAATTTACCCCGCAAATATTTTAAACAAGTAGGTAACTTTATCCATAGCCGTAACCCATTCTTTTACCTAGTGTGGTCTTTACAGAAACGCTGCATTTATTCATGTAAAATAGTTTATATCTTCCTCTTGTGATTGAAATTTTCAATTGAGTGAGATACACCGGGTTTTGCCCTCCCCCTCCCTCCCCTTTTCCCTCCCTCCTTTTTCCTCTCTCCCATTTCCCTCACTCCCTTTCCCTCCCTCCTTTTTCCCCTCCCTCCCCCTTTTCCCTCCCTCCCCCTTTCCCTCTCTCCCTTTCCCCTCCCCTCCCCTTTCCCTCCCTCCCCATCCCCTTGTGTTTGTGTGTGTTCATGTGTGTTTGTGTGTGTTTGCGTCTGTGTCTGTGTGTGTGTGTGCGTGCGTGCGATTTCTTTTTATAGGGCCCTTCAACCAACAAACACGTGCTTCTTGTAGGGCCCTCCATTTTCGTATATTTATAATTTTTCAAATTACACATAAAGGTTAAGCTTTGTTTTGTTTTCAAAGTTTTGTTTTTAGGTCTCATATGAATTATTATAAAAGAACTACATATTGTTCTTGTAATATATGATTATTATTATTTGTGGACACTATATTTACTTATTGTATAGTTTCAAAGCTTTTCCTTGTATTTTGTTGTATTTTTGTGTTTGGAAATGGAAATAAAATGAAATGAAAATGAAATGAAAGGGGTAATCCCAGTAGGTTGACCGAGATTTATAGGGACATGTGGTACCGTCAAAGAGGACGACTTAGACTGTAAGCTGACTGCTTCACTGTCACTAGGTCCTGAAGATACATGGGAGCCATGTTATGCAATACCTTGAATATAAGGGTAAGAATCTTGTACTCAATCCTTTTCTTGACTGGAAGCCAATGGTATTGTCCTAATATTGACGTGATGTGGTTATTCTTCCTCACACGTGCTTAGAACAGATTGGATGACTGCATCAGGAAGGACGGTTCTGTGAAATCGGAAGATCAGTATAATTACCCAGAATTTGAAAAAAAAAATGCATCAAAAAGTAACGTCAGTTAGACCACTGTACCTTAGTGGTAAGACTGCCGTGAAGCTTACTGAAGGCCACTTTAGTAGTATTACATGTATTTCAGTAATCATATATTGGTCTTTTAATAGTAATATGAATAAAATTGCCATGTTTATATAGTGTGTCTCAAAAAAAATTGTGCAAGTGAAAACCGCCCTCTTTGGCAATTAGAAAATACTCTTGTGACATGGTGCTTACGTCAACGTAAAGTGGAAAGTCTTAGCTTTCAAATACCGTTAGTTTTGTTTAATTCGCTTGTTTTAATCTTGAGATATATTAATTTGAATAAGAAAGGGTAAAATCGCGATTGTGCCACTTTTACTATACAGTCCCGAGTAAAGTGACAAAACTGTAATTCCACCCTTTTGTTGTTGACAACATATCTCGAGATTAAAAAAAGCAAATTGAACACAACAAATGGCATTTAAAAGCTAAGACTTTGCCCTTGACGGTGATGTAAGTATAATGGCATTAAAGTATTTTCTAATTGCCAAAGAGGGCGCTTTTTATTTGCAGAATTTTGTGAGACATGCTGCAGCACGTCTCAAAAAATTGTTTAAGTGAAAAGCGCCCTCTTTGACAATTAAAAAATACTGCTGTGACGCATGTTTACATCAACATCAAGGGCAAAGTCTTAGCTTTCAAATGCTGTTTGTTCTGTTCAACTTGCTTGTTTTGATCTCGAGATATCTTGTAAAGAACAAAACGGTGGAATCACAACTGTGTCACTGTTACTGGAAGAGGGCCAGATGCTATATTGACTGTAGTAAAAATTGCACATTTGTGATTTTACCTTTTCGTACTTACGTGAACATATCTCAGGATTAAAACAAGCAAACTGAACAGAACAAACGGCATTTGAAAGCTAAGACTATGCCCTTGATGGTGATGTAAGCAAAAATGTTTTTATCATTACCTAAGAGGGCACTTTTGACTTGCACAATTATTTTTGAGACACACTGTATAAATGCACATGCTATACACTTATAAATTGTGAATAAGTTTCGCATATCATTAAATGATTAACAGCCATGCAGCGTAAGGATTTGAAAGTAGACTAATAGTCTAGTAGAGTTTTTTTTTTCTCTACGAGACAAGAATTCAAATCAAAGCCTAACAGTCATTATAATTCCACTTATACTGAGTTTGTAGCTCCTACAGTATTCTTTGAGAAAGGTTTTTAGATAGTATTTTTTCTATATAAGAGAGAGTGGTGGATTTCTGGATAACAACATCTGCCAGGGACTTGAATGTCAGGAAAGCTTATAGGCATGGGATGCCTGTAATAAAATGAATCCCATATGGACCTCCAACCTACTACGCCAAATGAAGATCAATCTTTGTAAGGCAACAGTAGAAAGCATTCTACTGTATGGTGCTGATAGTGTTGAACTATATCCCAAAACCTGGAGCGAGGACTTGACGGATGCTATACACGCATGCTTAGGACAGTCTTACATATCAGTTGGAAAGACCACCCAACACTAAAAGAAATTTATGGAGACACACCAAGAATACTTCAGAAGAGACGATTCAAATTTGCCGGGCACTTAATGCTACAGAAGTTCTCATGAACCAGTCTCAAAACTTCTCATGAACCAGTGTCAAAACTTGTACTATGGACACCAAGGAAAACGGAGCCGTGGAAGACCAGCCTCTAACTATACATAAACCAGATCTCCAGAGATACAGGACTTAATCCTGATGAACTGGGGAAAAAATAATGGAAGACAGGAATCAGTGGAGGACCATCGCCAAAAAATTGTTTTCTACCGTGGTCGACCATGATGATGATGATGATGATGATGATGATGATGATGATGATGATGATAATGATGATGATAATGATGATAATGATGAGTATAATTACACAATATTAGTTTCCAGGCTTTCAAAAGAAACGTTCTGCCTTTAAAAGTTTGACAAACCGGTCGCTCAATGTGGTATTCATGGGATTGCCTTAATTATTACCACTTATGCAGTACAATTCAATGCAAACACAAAATAAATTAAAAGCGTAAACAACGATTAAATCCACGATTTTCTCGAAAATTAATTATATTTTTCCATATAAGTTGCACACCAACGCATTTAACTTAACGAATCTATCCTGGAAATCTCACCACTACTGCACGCTTGGCATGCTTCCCACTTAAAGGCGGGGTGGTCATTTTGTTGCATTTGATATGATACATTTACAGGTAGGGAAATCCATTTGCACCCCGCCAGCGGCACAACAAAAACATCACTCCTGCCCCTACCCTACCGGAAAAAACATAATGTTGTCCACAGTGTGTTTACATTGTGACAAGACTGTGAACAGACTATGGCACTATGTGAATTTGGCCCATTTTCACAGTGTGACACTATAATCACTGTGTGTTCTTAGAGGTCACACTGTGACGACCCTGTGTTTTCTAGCCACTCCGTGGATTTGGCCCATTTTCACAGAGTGACACTGTGATCACAGCGTGAACACACTGTGACGACATCGTGGGTTTTTTTTCCGGCAGGGTAGACTATATATGAAGGACATGTCTTGTTAAATCCGAAGATCATTAATTATCTAGAATCTGCAAAAATGCAACAAACGCTAACTTTCAGTTGAAGCTCACTCCGTAAATAGTAGTATTTATAAGTACGAGGGGCGTTCAATAAGTAGTGCCCCTGACCCACTTCCAGTTGTTTGATCTAGCTGAAATTGTGCATGTGCAATTATTTATATCTCTATAGATTAAGTGGCAAATTACAGCTCTGAACTAAGTGTGGTTTTTGATTTACAGGTGTTTGAACTGAGTCAAGTGTGAAATGGAGCCTGTTGAGTGTCGAGCAGTGATCCGGTTTTTGTATTTGAAAGGATGCACGGGAGACTTTTGATGAAATGATAGTAACTTATGGTGATGATGCCCCGTCATATGACCTTGTAAAACGCTGGCATCGTGAATTCAAACATGGTCGGAACTCTGTGGAAACAGCTCCCAGATATGGTCGCCCACTTCTGCTATTGATGAGGCATCTGTCCGTCAAGTTGAGGCTGCCATTTTGGAAGATCGACGCACAACTCCATTTCACACTTGACTCAGTTCAAACACCTGTAAATCAGAAACCACAATTAGTTCAGAGCTGTAATTTGCCACTTAATCTATAGAGATATAAAAAATTGCACATGCAAAATTTTAGCTAGATCAAACAACTGAAAGTGGGTCAGGGGCATTACTTATTGAACGCCCCTCGTATTCATATATTGGTCTATGAATAATGATCTCCATGAGACTTGTGCATTAGATTTGTCATGTTCATGAATGCATGACACATTTGTGAATTGTAAATCAATTTCACACGCGCGGTAAGGGTCTGAAAGTAGACTAGGAATTTGATATTCTGTGATACTCTAATTCAATCTAAAATCTAATGGTCACTTTACAGTAATATACCATCCACACTGGTCATCTACCTCTTGTACGTCGTTAGATGTTCTTAACCCGTTGGGGACTATGTACGACTTAACTCGTGCTGGGGTCTACGAAAAATGCGTGTTATAGTGAAATCAAATCGTCTCCAACGGGTTAAATGGTATTTCGTCAATTTACCTGTGAAATTACAGAATGTTACTTTCAAGCATGCAAAAGAGATGCCCTGCATTTAAGATCTACTCTCAAGAATTCAAATTCGGGTTGGTTAATCAATTCCTCCTTATCCACTTAAATGGGTTGACCCATACTTCACCACTGTAGACACTCTACCAAAAAGATACTACTATTACTACTACTACTACTACTACTACTACTACTACTACTACTACTACTACTACTACTACTACTACTACTACTACTACTACTAATAATAATAATAATAATAATAATAATTATAACAATAATAATAATAATAACATGGTTATTTATATAGCACTGAATACTAAATACAAAGTTTCATAATGCTTTACAAATGTTTCAAATGTTTCTTAAATCAAATTACTAGGCTCGTAATACGAAATGTTCTATGGTGTTGCTGCATCTGTGATAGACTGTCCTCTTCCATGGCAAAGGCCATTGGATTGAACTGCAGGACGGACACACTCACAC
>JZLH01S0356197.1:25941-36857 GCA_001188425.1 Eucidaris tribuloides
CTGGCCAAAGAGTTAAGCAGCTGGTCGGATCTTGAGGCAGACATCAACAAGATTCTCTCAAAGGTATTGACCAATTCACAACAAGACTACTCATCCCGTAAAGGTTCATAGACAAATACAAAAGGTACGCCATACTTTGAAATAGTAATAATAAACATTTTTCCAAAAATAACCATAGGTCAGATGTGCCAAAAATACTCTACAATACATCTACCCAAAGTCCTTTGAAAATAATCATGGATGCCAAGACACATTCTAAATTGTACTTAGTAACGTTTCATTGGTATTCAATAAAACTTTCCATCACAACGCTAACAATCTCGTAGACACCTAACTCCACAAAACTAAGCTCACCTTCAGGTTACGAATAAATCGTACATCGATTAGACACACTCAGCGACCACTTATAACTCACGGTAACAATCACCAACTCAAAATAATAAGATCTTAATTACACCCGAACCCCGCTGCGAAAGACACAAGAAAGCAGAGACTCATAATGATAGAATGCTGCGCAAGGAACAGTAATCTAATACGAGAATAAACAGAAGTTATCAGTAAGATAAATACAATAACAAATACAGTATAACACAACTGGGGTTGATTAAGGTGAGTAAGGCACAAAAAGCGCCCAGATTCCATCAACCTGCAGATCCAGAATAGTCAAAATACACTTATGTTTTCGATAAAATAAACTCAGAACATATCCAGAACACAATCGAGGAAACAACTGTCCACCAGTGAATGACTATGCACCAAGACGTCCAACAACTGCCTACTGCATTTCAAGTTCGATGCCCCTAACCTGGCAGGGATAATGGATCGGGACTTTCACCAATAGGCACATATTAACTCATACTCTCAATATTATGAGCAAGGTAAAATAGTCTACCCTAAAGTCCATTTGTGTATAGGGCAATAGTTATAATGGTCGACGCGCGCAATAGTCACTAAAGCCTCATTAACTGGCTTTTCGCTCAGGGCAGAATTCACAACTGTACGTATGTTTTCTGAGTACAATATTCCCAAACTCATTATCAGTTTACCAGCGCCGCCCACCCAACGGGCAAAAATCTACAGAACTCATAAGGTCATGCAGAGCAAAACGTCTCATCAACAGTCATTCATATGGTTCACACGAACCCAAATCAATCTACACCACTACACAAAAGTAACCCTATACGAAGAGCACACTGGTAACTAAGTCACTCTATAGAGTTCAGACAACAAGAAGACAAATAGCTCTAAAGCTGCATATATGGTTCAACGGCAATAGTCTAAGTCATATGGTTCGAACGAGGGCAAGTACTTAGTAAGGCTAAAGGTTCAATGATGGCATCCAACGGGTAATGGTGTTACTGGTTCAGTGGCCTTTTAAAAAAAAAATGGATTGATATCCAAGATAAATCTATGATGAGTCATGATAGACAAGATTTATATCATTCCAATAGAAGAAGAAAGTTGGAATGTGTGATAAAGCGCCATTACCACCCCCGCGGCCGACAACACAAACAGCAAACCCAGAGGCCAGTAAACTATCACAGTAGAAAACTCGACACAAAAAAAAAAACCCAAAGAGTACTAGATATAAATATGAACAATATATTGACTTAAGCATAACAACATATATACAACTCAAGTACTGCAAAGTCAACTTCACAGAATAGAAGGACAGCTGCCGGTGACACCAAGAACAAGAAAAGAGTTATTACACATTGTCAGATCACTTGGAACCAAGAACAATACAAATACATCGAATTAGACCTCAAAACCGCAGAAGAATGAGTAGTAGAAGCAATCATCGTCGAATGTGGCTTGAACATGTTACATAATTAGCTTTAACTGCTACCGCTCGTACTTGCTATACAACTACATCAAACAAAACTTTAATGTATTCAGAAACAAAACAGAAAAGCATACGAGATCCCTGTGAAACATCGGGTCAGACCATGGCAATTGTATGTAAATGGACAGCATAGATCGTATGTATCGTTGTGAAAATAGAACAATTAATGTCTATTCAACAATCACCTAAAAAATAACCATAACAAAAACCCTCAAATTAGATTCATACGTTATAGTGAAACATATAGTACTATTTGAAATACGTTGTATGTATGTTTAGATATATATCTGTGTATTCCCAGAACTACAATGTTTCACAGCAAATGAGCATCCCCCTCGTGATGAGTGAAATGCAGATCTAGAATTGCTAGAAAAAAAATCTCCACGCAGTTGAATAAAAAGTTAACAAAAACCCAAACACAACACAACCCCACCAAACACCCCCCCACAACACCCACACCCACCAACACAACCAAAAAACCAACCACACAAAACACAAACAAAAGCAACACAAACGAACAAGCAAATCAACAATAACTAAATCTATAATATATTGATAAACTTATGATCAGATAAAACAACAATCTCAATCTCATCTGATAATAAGACTTGTGCGAAAAGAATGAATAGAATTACAGGATGATTGTAGGAAACGAGAATAATCTATATTATGATGAATTAATAGATAAATTGACTTACAGATTGAACACAATAAGTGTGAAAACGATTGAACGTATAAAATCAGGAAGGCCATGATAATAACTGAAATCTACATATAACCTTGAACAAATTATTAAAAAAGAAGATATTTAACTAATAGTCACCCAGATACAGAACATGTTGTATTATTATGTTTCTTCCTCCCTCGTGAATGCGGCCTCACCCGGCAAAGAAGGAACAACAACTAATCAGTGGAAGAGATAAGTGTGACGGTCATACTCAGACGAGACCGAAAGTATGATACCAAGTACTAAAATGCGGGGCTGTGTATTGAAAGATCTTACACCCGGCTCTCAAACAATGCAAGGGCTGGGATTTTATGCACTACATTTATTAAATCAAGCACGCGTGTCTCTATTGACCCCAATCCGCGCATTTACCTGAACAGGCCGGTGAATCCCAAAGTCCGTGCTTGTAATATCAGGATTGCATTTTCTGGCAAAGTTCGACACTCGTTCGCTGCGCGAAGAGTTTCTGTGTACACTGGTCTGCCTTAGGTATTGGGGCACGACGGATGGTCTACTTTACTGCGCTCGATCAAACCTGCACGACCCCGCCAGCAGCCAGGGCATTTATAACCGATCCACCAATGTTACTCTTTGATTCCCAGTATCTCCCTGGCACACATACCAGCAATGGTCTGTTTCTTGCTTGCAACGCTTCACCGGCATAATAACGCTCCCCGCTCTCTATTCCCTCACAAACAGCAGAGGACTAATTAGCGCGCCTTAACTGTAGGCCCGCAACCGAACGACACTAATACCGCCTAAATGTCTGTCTGTATTGGCCTTCTTCTACTCGCATTAGCAGTTCATCTCCGGCCAAAACCTACGACTCAATGACGAAACACACCCCCGGATCAGAGAGCACAGAAGCTGCTGATGTTACAAACTGGTTTGAATATGTGGGGACAAATTACGCCCACCAGTAACTCGCGTGGGCCACGCCAGCTCTCTTCATATAGGTAGCAAACAACAGCTGCTGATATCGATGCCCTGGTTCTGCATTGTCCACACATATTCTACCAACACAGAGGACATTACACCCTCGGTATTCTCAATACTTAAGCTAAGAAGAACAGAATGGGGGTAAGCTCCTCGACTTGGGGTAAAAATATCATTTCTACGAATCAACGCTAACTATGCAGGGATCTAGCCTGTGAAAATTTTGTATCAAAGTTGACTCATTAATAACATGTCATCGGTAATGCCTTGTAACAAAGACAAACTATGTAAGTGTAGCCTGCTATGGGCATAAACACAAAACAACTAATCTATTCGTGCCGCCACATCAAAACTACAACTGCTGGACTGATTCCAATCGCTGGACTCTCACTGACAGCTAAACAACTCAAGACAAATCCTTGCCAGCCAGCGAGACGTCCCCCCCACTCGGGTTACATTTGGTTATCAGTTCAAAGGCAGTTTCGGTTCACTAACCCTAACACCCGGGCTTTTGCAAATTGCATAGCCGGAGGGGGGGGCCAGCGACCCCAACCATTCAGCCCCCCCTGACAGATCTCGGCTGTCGGCATACGCCCGTGGATCCGCCGCGAAATACATCGCTAGACCCGGACGTAATCCTCCAACGATGTATAAGTTACGATTTTTGAAAACTCCAATACTCTTGCTACTTTAAGATAATTAATCTATTCCATATTACCTGCTATCACAAATCATATTTTCGCCTTCATACTCCCCAATTTAAACCCAGCTTCACAGAACTGCATAATTTGGCTGAAATACATCTTTATGGAACGATTTACTAACAAAATTATCTTCAAAAAAAAATGCTCGAACTAAGAGTAATTCTCCTCACCTTCTATGTATTTCATGTTTCATAGCCACATTAACTTTGACCTATTTCTTCATGTTTTTCAACCTTTTGATTCTGATTGCTATTTTCAATGAAATTTCCCACGGGGATCACCTTGGACTCATAAACAGGAAAATAAAGACTAGTTATATTTCCAACCAGTAACAGTAAAAACAACTCCCAATCACATCTTCTATGATTTGGGCTGAATAACAACAATTTGCACTTGAAATAACCCGACACATATCATGTATCTTCGATCGCGATTTTGTGGGACATGGAAGCTCAATGAAAAACGTTGCGTAACCTCCGGAACCACCGTAGTACCCCCGCACACGTCGCGAATTTGTCTCAAAAGAATGCGCCCAACACTTGAAAGTAAAAAGTCAGGCGGCAGCGACTGCCGTATAACAAAAAATTCTGCCCAGCCGGCCCCCCGGCAACATGTCGCGAACTTTATGAGGGGGGGCTTTTTTAGCACCCCCCACCCCCCCCCGGGCGCAGAATAGGGTTATTAGGCATCTCTTTATCTCTCCCCCAATCATGTCATTGAGCCTTAATGGAACACTGGCTAGATTAAGAAGCTAGTCGATTAAATAGCGACAACAACTTGATACCGAAATTAAGTTGTACAGCTTAAGGGTCCTTCTGCCGTCGTAAACATGTCATGGTGAACACATGTCCCGGTCTCTGGTCCCGTAATCACATTCCAACAAAATGCTCGTACATTGAAACTTGTTTGTATAACTATACTTATCTATAGTTCTATCTTCCTTTTTCAGTGTCATCCCCAGTTACTGTAGTACTGAGTGTACTGAATGCGTGTTTATCGTCCAACGTCAAAAATCCATCACTACCTTCAAGGAACAAACTCCCCTCCAGCCCTGGATGTACACCTCTAATCAAGTGTATACTACTCTCGCTAGTATCAGTGTCTCCAACTGATTTTGTTCTTCAGAGTGTATTCTTCTTTCTGACCTCTCTTAATCCACCGCACCTTTCTTTAAAAGTCTCCAGATTGTTGGTGACGTCTAGTCGGTTAATGTGTCTCATTGCCCATTTGTGGTGATCAGGAGTTATGGGTTCAAGCCCCCCAGTCAAACGCTCGCGATCTTAACTCGTACACTGACATGAGGAAGCAAACATCTTATTACTCTAACTTGCTCCTCACGCTGACAGCAGCAAACCCATCAATATAATTGAACAGCAACTTAGTTGTCATCTCTCCTTATCAAAACAAAGGTGTGGTCTCTGCTAATCCCACATTCACACCCGCCTGTGTACAACTTGCTGGGCTCTTTAGGCCCTTTCCCAAGACTGAGCAATTATTGTATGTCTTGTTGTCTCATGATTATCAATATTTTTCTTTTAACTCACTATGTATCAACACCCCCAAAATTTTGGGTAGCAAAGTCAACAAGTAGCGAACCTCTGCTATGTAGCTGAAATAAAGCAGGTAACCTAGGTCAGGTAATCGTCAACACCAACACAATTCCCCTTCAGTCCAGTCCCTCGTGAGTGTAGAAATAATTCACGCAATCTGTCTGTGATCATATGTTTCCCAACAATCCCGGCCCCCCCGGAATCCCTGCAACAAGATTAAAAATTTATCGTAGTGTGGCATCGGTACGCAACATTCGGTAGCAGCATTGTAGTCGAGATCGGCCTGAAGGACCTGTTTCGGGTGGCCTCTCGCTCTCTGTCTCGTCGAGGTCCCTGTATACCCACATACCAGACCATAACTGGAAAGGTTGTGTTTGGGGTGGCATTGGTCTGCTCCAAGCTCACTGAAACAGACACCTGTGCGAAAAGTATGTTTTTTATGCAGCCGTCAATTTTGGAACTGTCTTGAGACACAATCACGATTACAACCTACTTAAAGTAGTGACCTAAATGCACAAGTCAATGCATCGAGACCTTGATTACAGCCTTAAAATTGAGCCCAAGTCGTTGAAAATTGTTACATTGACAGTTCGAGATGGTTCGCTGCTTATTGGGACTTGTATCAGGGCAACCCTCGGGACAACCCCGCATGTTTAGAATGTGGTGACATTGTGTAAATCTGGTGAATGTCCTCAGTAGGAATTGTTCCTGGGGAATTTCGTGAGGGGGGGGGGGTTGTGAGATCTGAGGGATGGGGGAGTAATCCTGTGGTGTCAGGAGTAGTCTGGTGGGTGTGGGGACTAATTCTGTTGGGTGTGGGGAGTCCCTGGGAGAGTTGTCCCGGGGATTATCTTTTTTGTTTTCTTCTTTTTTTGGGGGGAGGGGTGGGGGAGTTGTCCCTGGATGAGTAGTCAGAACTGTCGGACAATGCCTCATTGAAGATGAATGTACATAACTGTGGATTTGGAATAAAATCACAATGACATACTTCTGATATATCCTCATTTTGTTAGACCAGGTGTGTATTGTGGCGGATGCAATGGATTTATGGGAGGCAGGGTGAAAGGATTTGAACTCTTATAGCTGATTGCATTGAGAGAGTGGTGAGCAATAGATACAAAGGCTCGTTACACTATGTCCAGCGGCCACGGACCACGTTTCAGGCCACCGGTGGACAAAACGGGATGGACGTGAGACCGAACGGGGAGATGGCTGTGACCAAACGTGACAGTCCGTGTTGGTCGTGGATGCCGGGAAGATTTTTTAACCTCAAAAAAATTGGCCACGGTAAGTCACGTGAGGATTAGAAACCTATGTAGGCTTGTAGAAAACGACGCGAACGCATATAAAACTCGACAGGTACGTGTATAGGCCGTAACAGCACTTGAGTGATCGTGTGGGTCTTTCCGCGTGGTCTCACGTCCATACCCGTTTGTCCCGGGGCCTATACGTGGTTGCCGTGGCCGCGGAACATAGTGAAACGCAAGCATAAAATAGGAAAAACGGAGCTTTCACGACAAGTTGTCAAATTCAATATGTATTTCATCTACAAAATCAATCAACTTTAGTGGTCTGACTACGCTACGCCAGCAATTTATCCATTTACGAAAATCCGTATATTTAAAGTTTGATAGCCCCCATTTTATTCTTAAAGATTTATGTAGAAATTAGAAATAAAATGGCCAGATATAAATCAACAGAGAGAACGTGAGTGGTGTGAAAAATTTGTGAATTTGCTATAAATCACCGCTAAACCGCGCCCTTTTCTTCCGGTGAGACAATTTATGTCACAAATACTGTAAGACAACTTCACGATGTCAAGTGTTCAAGAAAGTGAGTGGTTCTCCCAACTAATATCTCTATGCTCGGCGGGCCAAATCGCTATCACCCTACCATTAAACCTCCGTACTTGTGCATTCAGTGTTTGGTTTCATGCATTAAAAAAAAAATGCCTCTCACATCTTTATAATATTTCACATTAAAAAACCAATCGCACGTATGTGTTACTATCTGTTTCTGTTAGTCCCAAACAAGCTCTCAAATCCTTCCGCGTTACACTCGAATCCACTCAATGATGTATCTATCGTTTTTTGCCCAGGTATGAATAAATTTCGATGTGTTACCTTGTTGCTTCTTCAAGCTGATCCATCAATTTTGTAATCGACTACACTTCTATCTCGAACTACATTTCCGTCCCCCAAATTCGAACATCAAAAAAGTCGAGTGCGAAATCACGCTACCACACCCACACACTAGATACGTGAATACGTAACCCACCCCAAAAAGAGAGACTTCATCACAGGACGCCGCAGGGCTACAGTTTCTTTGTCAAGCAACTTCATTGTGCAACTGGAATACAATATCACAACGACAAATTAAAAATACCCGGAAAGTTCATCCTCTGCAACTTCTACCCGAATATTTCTTCTTTAATCATCCACTCGGATAGACTCAAATCCTCCCTAATAATGTCACATAATTTGATCTTCTGCGAGCAGAAAACAATGCTGTCAGTATCTCTACAGTCTAATAACTCCTCATCCTGGCATCTTACACTGGCATCCTAAACAAACACAGTTTTCATTTGGCCGCACTCGCGCTTCTGCGGCGCTGAGCGCTGCCCCGAAAATTGTGACAGTTTTCTCCCCCCCCCCCATAACAAAATGAATACGACGACCCCTGCTCCCAGAAAATCGGGTCTAACACAACCTCAAATTGTCGGTGGACTTGGATGGTTTCGGCAAGTGCCCAAGGCAGAAGAACTCCCAAGAGGACGAATATGATATGCCTGGCCATAACAAACGCCGTCTATGATGGCAAACCATGGTCGTCAAACCGAAATCAACCTCCAATTGATAATCGATCTTGGATCGGAAGGTCAAATACGCGTTCCATATAGGGCAGGTGGCGACGATCCAAACGGAGATCCAAAGACATGCCGCTTCACCCCTTGACCGGAACAGATATGAATATACATAAGAACAGTAACATCCTTCGCTGGCTGCTGGATCCATGAACGCTTCTTGTTGTTAGCATGTCTTTGCACATAAGTCAGCACCATGCAATATATCGTGCGTTGCCCTTTAAAAATACCCAGGACGTCGCCAGCTCTGTCCGTGCGTCTGAATAGTCTGACAACACTCTGCCGCACAACTCAACACCTGCCAACACTCGAGATAAAGTTAATTATGCTTTGCGGAAAAGTATATGCATATCCGCGAATCAATAATACACACGCCTTGACGTCGAGTTTTTGTATTATTCTTAACTGCTGAATGTAGCGAAACAATGAAGAACGTATTCTTTTCACCACAGGTTATAGTAGATCCATAGCAATGTGTGGCCAACCCAACGCTTGTAGGGTGTTTCCAATAGAAATGTTGAATGCGATTATGTACTAGCCAAACAGAATGTTACGGCATAGGCCCAGTCAGCAATTATGATGAAACAATAATAATCACAATATTTACCCAGGAATTGTCTTTGCAGTAAGAAACACTGTTTTCCCGGAGGCCTGCAATTATTATTATGGCAGTTTCACATCAAGTCCCTAATTTCAGCTCTATATGTGCTGATCAGGAATAGTGATCTATATGAATCATGCACGTTTTCCTGGATAGTATGGGCTTTTATTGAGGAACATTGCTGTAATTCCCGTCGGGTGTGCACATGACACGACAATCAAATTTTTTCAACTGATGACTAGATCGATTTAAAAATATGTCATACTGCGGGGCCAAAGTAGTTTATCTTAAATAATAATATAAGACCATTCGTACATGTCTATTAATTCCAGTGATTAGTTACGTTCATTACATTATGACAAACTTTCTCCAAATTCTGGCTGCTTCATGAATAGCTTCTATTATTTCTCTGTCTTGGTCTGACAATCTCTAAGACTGGCACCCTACTTCACACATCAAGCAGAAATCATGAGACATGTTTCAGTGGGTAGATATACGAACTTTAATCATGGTCTAGCTTACGTTACGTAAAAGGAAATTGGGAAACAAATGACAACTGTTTATCCCGTCAAAGTTTCCACACCCTGTTTTACGTGAAACAAACTGGTGGTTTCATGTTATTTGTGGCATCTTGATTAGTCATTGTTGAAATATATAACTTATTGATAAATACTTTTCATTTTTAACTACAAACATCAAAAGCACATGGTTAGTTACGCTTACGGTTAGTTACGTTACATTTTTGTCCAGCCAACAAATGTCGTTTATCATGTCTTTTTCCAGAATTTAGTATGCATATGGTGGGGTTAGTACTTTCAACCAATGAGAAGAGGCTATTGGCAATGGAAAAACTGCCAAAACTAAATGTATAATTTTTCATAAAACTGACATTAGCACAATCTAGTCCACATGTGATATTTCATGCTATGGTTCTCTTTAACATGTTTAAGTCATCACTTAAAACCTATATCTTAAATAGTAATTAGTAATGGTAAATAATATGAAATTGTTTGTGTATATTTTTTGTGTATGGTTTTCGTAACCACCCATTATTTCTCTTTGGCTACCTGAGTGGGGCCTGGTAGCCTCAAAGGTAGAGCTCCTGTGAGTCACGTGCCGACTGGGCTTGTCCCTTAAATTGTCGGCGAACGGAGCAGCAAGAGACTACCGGGCCTCACCCAGGGTGGAGCTGGGAGTGGTGATGGGTGGTGACTGGTTTTGTTATTATTCTGTCTTTTGGGGCCACAAAGGTTTCCTTTTCTTATTTACACTTATTTTATTCAATTAATTATCATAATGCACATTTTGATAATTTGCACTATCATCAACTAGTAATTAGAATGTTAATTGACCCAGGTGCATTTTCTTTTTCTTCTTTCTTATTATCGTACTAGGTGTTAAAAATAAAATTGGTTAATTAATTTTGATAATATTACAACAACTATACACCAGGTAATACTAACATGAGCATGAGTATGAGTTATAGCTGAAGAGTGAGCATTTATGTTGAAGGTGGTTTCAATACGATATCAATAATCAATTTTATGTAATTCATGCTTATTTAAAAAGTTGGAGTTCAGATTTTGCTCAAAATCCAACCCCCTGTACAAAATTGAGACTGTACAGAAATCAAATGGTGTGTGTGAGAGTGTGTGGCCCCGGGGGGGGGGGGGGTCACGAATGTGATAC
>JZLH01S0356219.1:6622-30627 GCA_001188425.1 Eucidaris tribuloides
ACACACACACACACACACACACACACACACACACACACACACACACACACACACACACACACACACACACACACACACACACACACACACACACACACACACACACACACACACACACACACACACACACACACACACACACACACACACACACACACACACACAAACACACACTCAAACGCAAACACATCACACACATGTCTACTGTGCACCTTTACAACAGAAATCCAAGGTGTTCCATATTATTCACTCGCACGAAACTACTAACAGGAAAATCATGCGGACTGTAATAGGTTCATAATATTCCAACATCAATTAACTATCAATTTAAACTCATTTTCATAAATATTTCCTAGATCCTTTTAAAAAAAAGGTCCGTTTGCGCACCATTTTTAAAACTATTTTAGCAGAACTGTTTGGGATGGATTACGCCTTTCCGACCAACGTTCTTGTCATCACGTTTTTGACAAAATATAATTTAATTGAATTGAAGTAAAATGTATCGAATCAAATAAGGTGCTCATGTAAGCATTTCCTACTAACGTCAAAATGGTGTTGATAATTGACAAAACTGAGAACTTTGGATGACTCTCTTTTTCGTAGAATGTATGTATCAATTGTGGCCAGGCCATGACACACCAGTTTTTCAGTTCACCAGTCATTCAACAATAACTTCAGATTTACAATACAACAGTACACCAGTGTAATTTTGTTATGTTATTTTAATGAAATGCCATTTGTCATTGTTGTCTTTAACTTACATTCAATATTGCACTGATAACTCATAACGTTTGTGTTTAGTTCTTGATGAATAGATATATAAATTGTCGGCTCAACTGTAATGCTTATATTAAAAGACGTTACAATATTACCGTAAAAGCCTCAAAACAGGAGGTTTGCCACAATAACAACAAATGAGCCAATATGGTAAGACTTCAACCAAGCACACATACTTCCTACAGTGAAAAAAAAACATACATACAACGCGTTTTATGAAGACCTCTGCAGAAAACTGTATTTCTATGCCCGAGCTCGTGTATTCGTTTACATAGAAAAATGAAAATTAAACACTCAATATTCAGTGTTTGAAAAAATGTATTGAGGTAAATGATTTATCAACAGTGGAAAACGATATTAGAGTCTTGGGAATATGGTTCTTCAAATGTCAAACTCTCGCATAATGCATCGTATCACAATGTTTCCAGGTTTAAATTAAAAAAAAAGCTGAATTATGCTATGTATGTCTCTGATAGGGTCTAAAACTGAAGGCCTAAAATTTGCAGTTCAAATTGGTTTAAGTGCTTCGAAAAAGATGAGCGACCATTCCAATTTTCTCCCAAAGATTGGTGTATTATGGAAGCTTTGACCCCCTGACAATAATTGACACACCGATATTTATCTACATTTTGCCAGTGACAACGTAACTGCTTTATGTAGTAGTGTGTTTATTTGTCTATTCAATCAATGAAATGTAGGTCAAAATTTGAAGAAGAAAATAAATAGGGCTTCAACAATGTTAAAGGGAATAGCCATAGGATGAAATTATGCATCTCTCTTTTTTGAATGATAAGCACTATAGTCGTGGACTCTTTGCCAAATGTATGAAAGCTTTGTACGATTCTTAAGAAATGACCCGGAGCTTTGGATCTCTATTGATAGCCACCTTTATTTAAAGAGAAGTCTAGCATACTTTGGCAAAATGAAGCAAGTCAGAGATCACTCAAATTTGAGCTATTGGTGTTTCTGAAAAATTCTAAGCGTGCTGTACCTTCAAGCAAAATTTGGAGAAGAAAATAATAATCACTCAATTGGAAGATATTTGTGTGAAAATGCCGTAACATTGCATTGATTCCAATGTAGATAACTAACAAAACTTGCACATTGATGATAAATGACTCTTTTGTCACTTGCTTCCTTTTGCCAAAGTAGGGCGGAAGTGTTGATCTTTTCTTCCTCTATTTCCCCAAAAGAAGTATTATTATTATTATTATTATTATTATTATTATTATTATTATTATTATTATTATTATTATTATTGTTGTTGTTGTTGTTGTTGTTATTTTCTTCTTATTATTAATTATAAGCTGCGCTTTTCCCAAGATGGCCAAAGCGCTTACAAGAAAAATTACACAAAGTAACAAAAAAATAGTGGAAGATATAAAAAGATACATCATCATCGTTATCATCGCCATCATAAATATATGCAGTATATCAGCATAAAGGGCAGTGACATGATTGGGGGAAAAAATGCCTCTCAAATCAAACCGGCTGAAAGATATACCGATGGATACACCGTCTGTGTATCTCCTGGCTGGAAGGATTTGCCTTGAATTTGTTTACGTAAGCTGAATAAAGCGTGAAAATACTAGCATCCTGTTTCTCTGGAGGCCCCAATATAAATAGTTCCCATAGAAAGTTTCACAACATATTTATCTGTCACAAGACGTACTGATGGAAGTTATTTTTTGAACGAGTCAACTTTTGACTACAAATTTTGTACAGTAGCATCTTTTCACACTTAACTTGATTCTAGAATAGTTTCACCTCAAGTTCGGGACTATCCCCAATCATGTCAATTACTTAATTATTATTGCATTATAAGTGTACATGATGCATCATATCATCATAGTCACGATAGTAATCAGTGAATGTCACAATATATGAAGAGCTTAGTTCCAAAAGGCGCTAATTCCATTTTTACCAAAAATGAGTTATTGATATCAACCCATTTGGTACCTACTTATCTTGTTACAGTTCAAAATTAGAAGTCAAATTCCACGAGCAAGTACGAAATATCTCTGATTTAATTTTTTTTTCAATAGACGTGTATATAAAACTCGGGCAAAGAAATGTATTTTTCTCCGAAGTTACTAAAGTGGATTTAGCGCCTTTTGGAACTAAGCTCTTCGTATATTAACAGGTACATATATCTGATACAACAACAGTGGCCTTGTTATCGTGGTACATCGTTGACGGTACGGGTCCACCACGCAAATATATCTTCTAAAGATTACACGTTATGTACACCTTAAATGATCCCCAAATATCATTGAAATTCATCAGAAATACACCCCATCATCATCATATAAATTATCTTACTCATCAATATTATTATTATGATGATGATCATGATCATCAGCGCCACCATCACCATCATTATCGTTATTTTAACGTACGTTGAAAATTATACATACAATCTCATTTTCGTCATATGCAATATTTACAGTATCAGGTTCCATCATGTCAAATGTCTTACAAATGATATAAGTAATTAGATACCCAGTGGTCGCCGAAGTTCATTACAGATATACATAATCCGTAACCATCATAATCACCATCAAGAATAAGGTTGACAAATACATTGTCTTTACAAATACATTGACATTTGATACATAACAATCATATTACTACAGAATGGACGTCCTATTATGCAACATGTATTCGAAATATTACAAGTTCTAACATATATATATTTTCACTGCTCTTTTACAAATATACATTAGAAAACATCATCACCATCGTATCAGTAGTTGGCAAATATAGACTTACACATTTGAAAGAAAAAGCAAGATTTCATGTATAGAATACATGCATTAATTGTGTCCAATGTCATCAACAGCTTACAACTATTAGATTGTAAATAATTCATGCATTGTAACTGATTTATTATATGTTTGCCTAATATATCATCATAATAATACTCCATGTAATCACCAACATAATCATCGTTATGGAAGTTGAAAAAATATAGACTTATATATTTTATACAACTCTGGTTTGCTATATGCAATATTAGTTATAGGCTATTTCATTATGCAAAATGATTTCAAAGTATTGTAACTGTCTACACTGTAAAAAGCCTATACATTATCACTGATTCAATTTAGGTATAGCTAGTTTATCATAATCATCATCATCGTCATTGTCATCATCATAACGGAAATTGACAAATTAATACAGAGTTATATATCTAAATAATATGACAGCCCATTTTTAATATGTACAGTATCTTTTGCTTGGTTCACTATTTACAATATGAAAAGGTCACAACTGTTTTATTGTATATAATCCATACTTTGCCTCTAATTTCGCAATAATAACTAGTATCATCACCATCTTAATCATCATTATGGAAGTTGAAAAATAGACTTATAGGCCTGTATTTGATTCAACCCTGTTTTGTCGTATATATTAATGACAGGGTTTCCATTTTGCAAAAAGTTTCCAAAAGATTGCAACTGTCAAGATACGTTGTAAATTATGATCCATACCTTCTCACTGATTCATCACAGGTATACATTATATTATCATCGTCATTATCATCATCATTATGCACGTTGACAAATGAGAATTCTATTTACAAAATTAAAGGTGTGGTATCCTATTTTGTAACATCGCAAGTGTAAGTTTGCATATACATGAAACAATCGCTATCTTCTCACTAATTCATTATAAATGTACATAAGACATCATTGTCATCATTACCATCATTCTCATTAACATCGAATGAGGTTGGCAAAATATATACATGTCATACAACCATGTTTTTATATACAATATCAACGATAGGTTGTCATCAGAATTTTACACGTTCTTATGTAGCAACTGTAAATAACAAATGAGTTATCACTAATAATATGTTTATGTTTACATAATATATCATCATTTATCAACAAAACGAAAGTCGAAAAATATAGACTTATATATTTAACACAACAACCAAATTTCGATATATACAATACATTTGTTAATTATGTGGTTCCCATTATGTATAATGTCATCAACAGATTACAACGATTGTAAATAATTCATACACTGTCACTGATTCATTATGTATGCATAATATATCATCATCATGATAATCCTCATCATGTTAATTCACAAATATAGACTTATGTATTTGATACAAAATCCTGTTTTGATAATACAATGTTAATTGTGCTGTGTCCCATTAATTTAAGTGACTTCAAAGTATTACAACTGTTTAGATACACTGTAAATAGTTTATACATTGGCATTGATTCATCAAAGGCACTCACTAAGATATCATCATAACGGAGGTTCTAAATATAGCCCGATATGTTTTACAGTTCAATTTTGAAACAAGGAAAATTAAAGTTGGGGCGTCTCATTACGCTTAACATCTTCAGACGATTACTATTGTTTGGATATCCTGTAAATTATCCAAGCATAATCAGTGATGTGCAAATACTATAGCCAATCATCATGACCATTGTTGTTAATAACAACTATAAACATTGCATCTGTGTAATCATAATCCCCATCATCATTGTCATCATCATGAAGGAAGTTGCAAATATTGACTTATGTATTTGATACAACAACCTGTGCACAATATATACACCATTTTATAGTACGTCGTCTAAATATATACAATACATCATAAGAATCATCTATATCATAATTCCAATCTCCCCGATATTTTGAAATATCGACCTATGTATTTGCTGCAAAAACGAGTCCATGTTAGAAACAACATTAAGAGGGTTGTTTCTCCTGGGTATATATAATACATCATCATATTAGTCCGATTTAAACCTTCAAAATCATTGCAGAAGTTGAACAATAGACTACAACCTATCCATGTTATTTACCGCTTTTTACTCTACCGTGTTACATAAGCACTGTGTATCATTATTATCAACATCAACAACATTACAATTTTATTTATTACTATCATTCAAACAAGTCTCAACCCCAGCACAGAGACTTATTATACAAAAGCAATGGGAGTATTATTGAAAACACATTCAAACTCAACTTTAATTTAAATGATGCATTAAGGAACTGATTTATTCATGTATCTATGAGCACCCTGACTTAATAAATTTAATGTCAAAAACCATTTGCCATCAGCAAACCATAAGAAAATAAAGAGATGGGCACTTCGTGTGCCCAGTATCAAAGTCAACAAGTGTACCAAATGGTTATCGACATTAAATTTCAGAAGTCGTGGTACTGAGAGATTTATGAACAAATACGTTTGCCTATTGTGGCGTTTGAAAGAGCATAGTAAAGTTTATGTCGAACATGATTTTTTTTTCATCATATGCCCCTTTACTTCTGCACAATAAGACTTTGTTTTACGGGGTTTTTTTTCCTCTGGGACGTACTGTATAGATTTAATGTGTTCTGAAATATTTTACCGTAAGGCGTCCCATCAGATAACATTCTGATGATCTAAAATGCCTTCCAGTAATTTACCACTGTATTATTTTGTTACCTGTTAAGTGTCAGATGAACAGTAGACTATGAGCTGTATAGGTGTGGCGTTCGGTTGCTGGGATGACCAGTGTCTGTTGAGTGGTTCAATTACTACATGCTGAGTTGCTCGTAATACCAAAATATGAGTTCACCCGTAGACAAGCAGGTTTTCCATTGTTGAAATAATGGATTTTGTTATTATCGAGTACTACACACCGTTGAATTTGTGCTTTACATAAGTGGACTTTGTATTGAGGTTGAACTGAAGTGAATGGGTCACACTTTGCAAAATCTCTCTAATTCCTTCATCAGTCTCATTATTTTCTGTTTTTTATCATAAGCCCCTGACATTATCTTAAAATAAGAGATGTTGCCAGTTTGATGAAGGCAGCATAATTTCGCAGCTAGCGGAATCTCTTGCCATGTAGCTAACTATTCAAGTAAATTGAATACCTTACTGAACAAGATATGTTATGAATTGGGCTGTTTTCTTATCCCCCCCCCAAAAAAAAAGGTTTCGAACATTAAAAGCTAAAGAAGATTTTTTATGAGAATCTACCTCTGATTCCGATTTCGACGATACCCATCGTTGATATGTACATGTATATGAGAAGTGTCTGATCATTTGATCTTGTTTATTGACCTCTTTGAAATATGTGACGCCATTATTCTTAAAAAAAAAAACGTATTATATTGATCTTGAAAAATATGTCAAGTTGACTTTGCATACACACAGACGTGTCCTCGCCTTCTTTTCCGTTTTATACGCACGGCAGACCATGTTTCCATCCAAATACCAGCTGTTTCCTTTAGTCTCAGAGAACCTAAATAATTAATTGATCCCCACCACAAGACAGCCCTTGCAAGGCTATAACTACATCTCTTGCAGTTTAATTCTCAGTGGCAGTGGCATTTGCAGCACCAATCTGGTGGGGTTAAGTTACTGGATGTTGAGACTTAGAGGAATACACCTTTATATGTTGTCTGGAATCATTCTCAACATATCAGAATTGCCTTATTTTGAAAAAAAAAACGGGGCAGGTGACAAAGGTTTCGAGTTTGATATATGAGAAATTCATCTCTCTCATTATACTACATTCGATGACATGGCATTTTTGTCAAATATCTTTCGAAAGAAAAATTATTTCTTCGCAAGGACTTTGCATGAAGACCCGGAATGTTCAAAATTAATATTAGCACAGCTATCTCTAAGAAAGATAAGCGGTGCAAAAACACCCGCTTCACAGCCAATTGGGTGTTAAAGAAGTCATAACGACCGTTTTACACTCTGTCAATCAAAACAGGGTCCTGTGGAGTGATACAGCGTGTCCCTTTTAAAAACGAAACCAGATTATTAAACCCCCACTCGTCACATGAAATCTCCGCCCCTGATTATTATAACTTAATTACGCACAATAACCTAATAACGTGAGTTGTTATGGTGTCAGATTTACTTATTGAAACAAAAACAGAAGAAATAATTTTGATTTATCTGACACTTCATACATGAGAATAAACAAAAAACAAAATAATTGTAACAAACTTCTAAAAATAAATACATTTGCAGCATTGGAAATAAACCGAATAATTAAAGGCTCACACATAGTGGACTTTGCATAGTCCATCCACTTGGCAAGATAATTTCTTCCTTGTTGTCTGCCAGCATCACATGGTAGGGTTAATGAATGCATTTTGGAACATTTCTGAGAATAAACAACATTTCACATAAACTTTTCTTACCCATCTGTCGCTCATGATTACATATGTATAAAAAATAACCTAGACGTTTCAATTGTGTACTTCAATAAAAAAAAAATAATAATGCCTTCAGATATTGCTGTTTGGTTTAAGCTATGTGTAGCCACTTGTGATATCTCTACTTAATCATCTGTGTATGAAGTGATAGACGAGGAAATATGCTTTCCAAATATGTATGCGTTTATTTTGATATCTGCTAGTAAGATATGAAACTATCATCATCGATCTGTGTTTCCTATTGTTTCGGGACATGCTTTACATAGATATCCAGGTTGACCGTTTTGTGTATTGATCCTATCGTATCTTTATCTCTTTCAAGTTTAAGCACACTGTTGATAGCATATCCTGCAGGTCAGTATATGAGAAAGGCTGACAGATGTCCAACAGTGATATGGTTTGAAGGGATGGCACCCTACCACAAGTCACATGCTGTAATTGTGGTATGTCCAACGTGCACCCGAAAATGGTCAAATGTTTCAGATTTGTACAAACTACCGATAACACATCCAAAAAGTCATTCATAGAGATAGATTGACGAATGTGGAACAGTGTCATGCTCTGAAGCAGCGGCACCTTGCTACAAGGCACATTCCTAAGAGCATTGCCACGTGGTATGTCTAAGGAACATCCGCTGACCGTTAACTCTTTTAGGTTTCTACATGTGACTGAGAACATCACCAACAAATCAATCAGCGAAATAGACCGTGGAACATGGTACAGTGACAGAAACTCAAGTAATGGCATCTTACAAGTCAGACTGGGTGATTCGGTGTAATGTGGTATATCGATTCCACATCTGGCAATGGTTAACCTTTCCAGAGTTTGAACTTCGGAAGCAGTGGCCAGAACATCAGTGATTGATAGAGAGTGCCATTTTTCAACCTCTGATTTGTGCATTGCTGTTATGTTTATTGTACACTGACTAGTGCGGGCCATGCATGGCATTGTTATATCCTGGTTAGGTTTTCTGGTGATCATCACTGATACGACATTGCTTTCAAGCGCACGTAATTTTGGACACAGGGCTAATGTCCAAGCCAGCAGATCAGTCAGCGAAACAAGCTGACTGATGTCATGCAATGATAAAGTCTCCAGTAATGGCATCTTGAAACAAGCCACGTTACGTACTTCAGAGTAACGAGACATGTCCGCTGTACACTTAGCGAGAGTTAGGTGCGTCAAGTTCGAACACACGCCTGATGTCAGCGCAAACAGGTTTGTCATAGATATAGACGGAGCAATATTGCTGAACAACATGGCTTCGAGTGATGATTTCTTTTCACAACTCAACTTGCGCAGTTGCCTACAGTATGGTATATTTATCCTGCACCATTCGATGGCCAACCATTCTAACTTGGACAATTCTGTGGATAAAGAAACCAGTAAGCCAGTTACTGTTACTGCCTTATCTTGTTCAGTCCTCGACTGACGTGAGATTGACATTCCACGGATGTGCTCACATTTGTTGGATCTTGTAGTTGTCTCATCACATTTGTGGCAAACCTCTACCAGAGCTCCATTAATGTGGAGAGTAGAAAGGTTTGGAAACGGTGTAACCATGGTCTTAGCATTTGTACACATTTCTGATATCATGAAAAGCAGATCGGTCATTGAAATGAACACCGTGACATCTTTCAATTTCAAGCTCTTAAGTATCTTAATACACGACACATTGCGTAACTGAATGAAACGTGGCATGACTAATGTGCAATCGCTAATGTTTAACCACTGCAAATTTGTAAATAGACTTGATATAGAAGTCAGAAGGTCACTTACAAAAATCCTCTGCATTTGTTTCTTCCTTGTGTCATGTGATATTGATATTCCCACAATGGACTGATCTGTGTCGCTCTCTGACATTCTTTTACGAGATTCCTGGTTCCTGCAAATTTCAATATTGGCATCATTGATGCGTAGAGTACACAGGCTTGGACATGATGCTATTAGCCAGAGCGCGTGGGTCACGTGATAGCCTGTATTTTTTATGGTCATGGTTTCAATTAAGATCCTACCTCCCGACACACTTTGTGGTTTACTGTGATGAGAGATGTTAACTGCATTCCCATCGACGATCAAGTGACGTACATTTGTACAAATTTGTGATATCATAGCCAGTATATCGGTCATTGAGATGAACCCCGTGATGTTTGTAAACTTCAAAGTCTCAAGTGATGGCATCTTTTCACACGACACATTGCGAAACTGAGTGAAATGTGGTATGACTAATTTACAGTCGCCAATGGATAACCACTGTAAATCTGTGAATACCATTCCTGTAGTAGCCAGCAGGTCACTCACAGAAATAGGCTGTGATTGTTTCTTCCTAGTCTTATGTGATATTGATATGCCCGCTATGGACTGAATTGAATTACAGCTTGACAATCTCTCAAGAGATTCCTGCTTCCTACAAATCTCTATCTTGACGTCATTGATGCGTAGAGTAAGCATGTTTGGGTAGGAAGCTAGGATCCTAAGCAGATGAGTAACATCTACAGGTTGGTCTGTAATGTCTAGAGTCAAGGTCTCAAAAGATGGCATCATACAATCAGTCGTACTTTGCAATTCATTGCACTGTGGTATTACAGTCATATACTCTGCACCGATGGTCAAGCTCCTTAAGTTTATACACCGCTGTGATGTCATGGCCAGCAGGTTGGTCATTGAAATGACCCCCTTGATGTTAGTCAACTTCAAATTCTTAAGCGATGGTATCTTCCCACCCGACGTATAACGCAACTTGGTGAAATGTGGTATGACTAATTTACAATTGTCAATTGATACCCACTGTAAATCTGTAAATATCATTGCTGATATGGCCAGAAGATCACTCACATAAATAGACTGTGGATGTTTCGTCGTTGTTTCATGTGAAATTGCTATGCCCACAATGGACCGGCTTTTGATATTGCTTGCCAATCTCTCACGAGATTCCTGGTTCCAGCAAATGTCTACCTTGATATTATTGATGAGTAGAGTCCGCATTTTTGGGCAGGAAACAAAGAGCCAAAGCATGTGAATAACATTCTTAGGTTGGTCTTTAACTTCTAAGGCCAGGGTCTCAAAAGATGGCATCATACCACCAGTAATTCTTTGTAATTCATTACGCTGTGGTATATCAGTTACATGCCCTTCACCAATGGTCAAGTTCTTTAAGCTTGGACACCACCGTGATATCATGACCAGCAGGTTGGTCATTGGAATGGACTCCGGGATGTCTGTCAACTTCAAGGTCTTCAGTGATGATACCTTACCACACGTCACATCGCGTAACTTAGTGATATGTGGCATGACTAAATGACAATCGCCAATGGATAAACACTGCAAATTTGTAAATACATCTGCTGTTGTGGCCAGAAGGTCACTCACAGGAATAGTATGCGATTGTTCCTTCTTTGTCTCATGTGATATTGATATGCCTGCTACGGACTGACTTATGTCACCGCTTGATATTCTCTCACGAGATTTCGGGTTCCTGGAAATGACTACCTTGACGTCATTGATGCGTAGAGTACGCATGTTTGGGCAGGAATTTAAGATCCATAGCGTGTGAGTGGCATTGACAGGTTGGTCTTTAACTTCCAGGATCAAGGTTTCCACTGATGGCATCACACCATGTGTCATACGATGTGATTCATTGCAGCGTGATATATCTTTCACATGACCACAGACGGTCAAGTTCTTTAATCTCGTACAAAGCTGTGATGCCACGATCAGCAGATCGTTCAGTGAGATGGACCCTGTGTTGTTTGCTAACTTCATGGTGTCAAGGTATGGCATCTCACTGCAGGGTGCAGCGCATAATTTTGTGTCATGTGGTAAGACAATGTGGCATCCACCTACGGTTAGTTTCTTCAAGTTGGTACACACCGTTGATGTTAGTGCCAGTAGATCAACAATCGAAACTGAATGATCAGTGACTATTTGCAGGTTCTCAAGTGATGAGATCTTACAAGGGACATCAGGTAATTCAGTGTACTGTTGAAAATCTACTTTACATTCATTTATAGTTAAAGCTTTCAAATTTGTACAAACTGCTGACAACAGAGCCAGCAAGTTGGTCATTGAAAGAGGATCACAGAGGCTGTTTAGTGTCATGGTCTCCAAAGATGACATCTTACCACATGGCACATTCAGCAGTTTAGAGAAGTGTGGTATGTGCAGAGAACATTCGTTCATGGTTAACACCTCAATGTTTTCACACACATTTGATATTCTATCCAACAGGAATGACAGCGAAAAGAGGTTTCTCATGTTGTCCAGTCGAATATATCTATATGACGGTATACGCATGTTACTTTCTGCTGCATGTGCGAGAAAATAAGCCAGGGAATGGCCTATCAAACCACGCGCCAAAATGGGTGGATGAATATGATGTTTCTTGAGAAGTTTTGTGAGGTGTTCCAAAAACAGAGGTCCGGATTGACTCTCATAATTGATCAAAATACCGAGGTGAAACAGTGACTTCAAAGGGAGATCGACACCTCGTTTCAGCTCGTCATGTACATCTCCACCTTCAGATTCCGGTAATCTGTTCTTTGAAGGAAAAGGGCAAGCAGGCCCACTACTTGGCTGATTTGAAAGGTGAACTAAGTGGTTGAGCACCTTTTCAGCCATCTTGCTGCCACCAACTTCTTGGCTGCAACTGAATGCCAAGGTGTACAGCAAGTCGAGCGCCATATCTTCGTCTGATATTTTGTTTAAATTCTCAAGTACGTCAGGTTCGCTGGATATAAAATCACCTGCACATTTCTCCTGAAATAGAAGATGCGGAAATGAATAGAATATCACAGGTGATTCTAGCATTTTCTTGTGAATTTCATGCCTAATGATAAGTCCAATTTCAACCCCTAGATAAAGCACATCTTCCTTTCCATTAAAATCCTCCAACGTAAACATCAATTTTTTACCTGGCAGCAACAGTGCGGATAATGATATTCTACCAAGGTCTTTCCAGAATTGTTTTAGTTTTTTCATTTCGTGTGACATACGGGTTTCATGCTCAAGGTAAGCTATCAGTGTATCAGGTTTGTCCTTATCTAAATGATGAAAAAACAATGCTCTGAGAAAACATTCAAATAAAGTACTCATTGTCGTGATTGAATTGGTACTGTCTGGAGGGTGTTTCTTTAGCACAAAGCATATCATTGCTAGTAGTATCGGTGTACTTGCAAAGCCGTATATTACGTCGTTTGTCTTGATTTGATTTATATTTTGTTCAGCCTCGTTTGGATTTGGGAAGTACCTTTCTACATAGGATTCTATTCCTTGAGCATCAAATCCATCAAGACTGATGTGCGTGTATAACGCGCGTTTGTGTGTTTGAAGTGCTGAAGAATGCCAGGAACGTGATGTGACCAGAGTTATCACGTCGCGCATAATTTTACCGTGCAACAATTTGGTCATATCACCTTGACACCCTTTAGAATTGAATTCATCGTGCCCATCCAAAATAAGAATCATTTTAGATGGATACTGACGGATGAACTTCTCAATTTGATGAGGACTCACTTTACTATCTTCAGGCAGAAGTTGGTTGTGAATGGCTTCACCAATCTTGTCTGTTTCCTTTACTCTTCGTAGTTCTAGAACACAAACAACCGGGACACCCTGTAGTGGAGAATCTGGATCTCCCTTTGCCCAATCATATGCAAGCTTTTTGCAAAGTGTGCTCTTTCCCGACCCCCCATCTCCATTGACAAGAATGCGAGTGGGACGTTTCCCATTCACTTCCAGTTCAAAAATACTGTGGTGAGACCTTTCAAGGGATGTCCTTACTACTTTACCAGAATCCCGTTGCTGCTCATAAAGCGACAGTGATGTGTAGTACTGATCTAAATTACTTTCAGTATCATCTTGCCAGGGCTCGGTTTTCATGAAGCAGTACTCCTCAAGATAATGCCGCTGTAGTTCATTCCGAAACAACTCTACATCTATCTCGGCCGAAGGATCTGGTGAATCTATAACACAGAAATATGAATGATGAAAGTAAGTGTCTTAGTAAATAAAAGGTAATTTTCCAGACATTCTTAAGCGTCGTTTAATGTTTTAAAGATTGGGTTATTCATTTGCACGTCAAAAAACATCTAAATGAATGAAATCAGCTGAAATCCTATCCAATATGAAGATTGATATAAATAAACACCTCTCATAGAGACTTGGGGTAAAATATTGAGCTTTGGTGAAAATCTGGACGGTTAAACTTCATCCTTTTTCAAATGACTCAGAAGCCTCTTCAGAAAATCCGTGACGTCAAACGTGCATGTGCCGTTCCAAAATTGTCCGATCAGCCGTTAGCGGAAGGTCGCGCGGAAATCAGCCGTTTAACCAAACAGTGCGCTCCGCTGGTCTTGCGACGGTACACAACAACCGCACGGAAAGAACCGAACATTCTTGTAACTGTCGTTACTAGTTTTTCTTATAACAACAACAAATTTCATGACTTGTATGGATCTCAAACTTTCAAACACACTTGAAAATCCCTGGCACAATCTTTAAAGTAAATTAGTTATGCGGATTCGCATATCTGAAAAGTGATAAATGGATGGGGAGGGAAGAATTCAATTCTTGTAATGCCACATGCTACATTTGAAACATAACTATGTGCTAGTAGAATTTGAAATACGCGTCGCAATCAAGTATCAAGCTATACTATAATAATTTAAGACACAGAAGCTGTTATTTTCCGGGGAAGGGTTTGATATGTTTCTTCACTTCCATCACATCAGATCACAAAACCTGAGATAGGGCTTAATGTAAGCGATGAAACATAATTAGTTTCAACGGCATTTAATTTGCGATACTAACTAGTATTCTGACAATTTCTTTACACAGGATACGCGGTACAATGATAGTCGTAGGACCATAATTTTTCTGATAGAATATGAGCAAATACTTGGTGTAAAACTGTGACATTTACGACGTATATTTCAACAGTTTTTGCAAAATTTGACCGTTTTAGTGACACCACTGATCTTCAATGTCATTGCAATTTCCAGCATCAGCCCTGTGAATGACTTTATGTTTCAACCGACGGTGACAACACTTTGACCCACACACCGGATTCATAAGCAAGGCATAACTTTGAATGCGAGCAATATGTGCATATATTGGTGTTTACAATGGTGAAAAGGCACATGTTTCGTGAACAATTGGTAAATATCTTTATCGTGTGCTCCATTGTCCCATTGCAATTACCTGTTTATTTTTCTCTTTACAAAGAGACCAGTTCTGCCGTTATCATTTGCCATATTAGTAATACGATTAACTTGTCACTGGTTACCTGAAGCTAATGGACTGGGAACGGTTGTCGATCTGATTATATCTTCAAGTTCTTCTTTGGTTCGAGTAGCCATTTGCTCCCATTCAAATAGCATGCAGTAGATGCCATCTGGACGAGGAAGATGAGCTTTCATGAAGGCTTCATACCGGTCAATCGCTGCTGCCTTAAATCCCAGATTCACTCCTAAAGCACGAAGACACTTTTGAGACAAATTCTCTGCAATTCCCCACAGCTCCTCCCCTGGTATTCCGGTATCACTTGATGAACGAGGTGTTAAAACCTGCTGGCGATGTTTTGCAGATGAATTTCCTATTAAGATTTAGAAAATATTTAATTTCAATCGATTTATCTTCGATAATCACCTACATCTTCTGTATATTTTTTTCTACCTCTACATATAGCATCTGTTTTATTTCGAATTTACATTTAAAGGAAGAAGGAGCCAGCAACTAACAGGCATAAGTTAACAAAAAAATGGGTTCTGCCAACTAATCAGATCGCAGATCGCACGTGCACTGGTCTGGAGCTGATTATGCGTGACCGATGCATGCCACCCGACGTGTGTTAGTCACGCCGTGATAATGCATGCACTGTTTTAATCGATAAGCTCCTCCCCCTATAGCTGTTTCTGTAAGATTTATTCCGGGATGAAATTTGTAAAGACGTAAAATAAACACAAATAAACTAGTTTATAGGGCTTCGCTGAGGGTGAGTATCACACAGTATCCCTTATTTTGGCTGCCATTGTTACCGTGTACCATATTTCTCACAATACTTACAATGTATTTTTTTCTTAACTTATTCCTGTTATTTACCAGCTCCATCTTCCTTTAATATCAAAAAATCTCAGGAACTGACATAGATTATCTATGTTAAAATATACAAAAAAAAAGAAAAACTTTGAATTTTAGCAAGCACTCTGATTATTTCATGTTATTGATGTTTTACTATACAAATTTCGGCTAGAATGCACATTTGTTTCGTTATGTTTTATTTGTCTTTGTATTTTACCTGAAGATAACTGATCATTGACATTCGTCAGTTGGACGATGTTTTCAAGTTCCACTCTCGATCGCGGAGACTTCTGCTCCCAGTCGCATAGCATGCGGTATATGCCGTACGGACTTGGGAGAGTAGCTTTCATTAAGTCTGCGTACCGTTCCACTTCTGCTGGCTCAAATCCCAATCTCAGCCCGAGAGGACGAATACAAGATGGAGGCAAACCTTCTGAAATGTTGCATAACTCTTCCGGTTTTATCCCTGTACCAGATGACGACGGAATGGCTGACAGAGTCTGTGGCTGGTCACCTAAGGAAATGTAAACACGAAAGACCTGGAGTCATACTTTCAAACAACCTATGCGGTAATCTACTATCACATTTCGAAGAATGAAATCGTTGATAACAGCTTTTGTTGATTAACATAAAACTGGTTGGGAGACCAATTTAGTGATGGACCTAGCTTGTCACTCGTGGTCACCTCAATAAAACCACGTGAAATGTAATGCCACTGAAGCTGCAAACGAAAGAAAATATGTTGCGCAATACATGTATGCAAAGGTGTAGCTGGCCGTGCCTATTGGGCACGCGTTTACTGTAAACAAACATTTATCATCGTTATGTTCCTTGTTGTGTTCGTGATGGAATTTACCTGAAAAACGGGACATGCGAGTCGGGCAACTGTCAATTAGCAGCTATCTCATAGCATAGCATAACGGATTCTTTGCACCCTTATACATTTTGTTTTATTTGTTTGTTTTGGGGTCAAGCACAGACTGCGTCCCCTCGGTTCACCCGGCTGTTAACTTGCCTCCAATTATTGCTTCTAATTATTTCTGGTTGTTAGCCAAGCTGAAATGGTACAGCAAAGAGGGATATCAGTCCAAAAGGACAATGCGAAAAATACAATAATCGATTGGAAAAGTAAACAAAAACTGTGCATTATTTACTATCAATCTGTGCAGAAATCATAGTTACCATATTTGTGTGTGTGTGTTGACTGGATAAATAAAGAGATCATTTCCAAAAGGCACTCCATATATTTTTGGTCAAAATAGATTTTTGGGCATTAATACACTCATTTTTAGAAGCTCTATACACTACATGTACTACTTACAACTCGCTGAATTTCTAATTGCAAAGTTGTAAAAAAAAAATGGCACTTAAAAATCAGTTCGTTGCCAAAAGGTACTACATCCATTTAGGTTCGGTTCCAAAAGGTACTACATCCACGTTCATTGTGAAAGAACCAATCAGAGAGCAGTATTGACTTGACCTTCAACCAACCTTCTAGCCTTGGATTTTGGCTTCATTGCGAAAAGGTCCCAAAATGAAATGGAGTGGGTAAAAACAAAGGAAAAGCGACAAAAAACAGTAGAGAGTAAATCAGATTTCATGTAGTCCCATGTATGTGTTTTCACGTGTGTAGTTAGTGTGGGTTGTGTTGAGTTTGTATGTATAAATGTATGTGTGTGTGTGTGTGTGTAGGTGTATTTAGTTGTGGTGCGTGCGTGTTTGTGTGTGACTGATACCTTGCACATTTGCGTGTGTTCGAGGTAGTGTGTGTGTGTGTGTGTGTGTGTGTGTGTGTGTGTGGGTGTGTGTGGGTGTGTGTGTGTGGGTGTGTGTGTATGGTATGTGTGTGTAGGTGTATTGGTGTGTGCGTTTGAGTAGGTGTGTACACACGAGCGTGTGTGTATGTGTGTGTGTGTGTGTGTGTGTGTGAATGCCTCTGTATGTGTGTTTGAATGTTTGTGCGTACGCGAGATCGTGTGTGTCTGAACTCAGGACTTGAATTTATGGATGTAGTACCTTCTGGAACCGAGCTCTTTAAATATTCAAATATTTGTTCTGTAAACGAACCAAGTATTGATGTAACATGCAAAACAGATGTATCAGGGAGACTTCTGAAGTCCGCTTCACTGATTGGCTGACCATCCAGGCTGAGGGCAATATTCTCCAATCTGAATATCGATGCAGATTTCTCCTTCAGTTCCTCCCAAGATGATGCCTTGACAGGAAATACCTTTCCTCGATCTTCATGTTGAACTTTGAAATTTCGGCCCATCGTGTGCCTACCATCGCCGCCCTGACAGATCAAATAATTTTACATATTCTGTAAATCAAAACTGGCTTCGTAATTTGTTACAAAATACAGAAATACTTAGAAAAATTGTCACATGTTTATAGTTTCCAAACAGACCATGATATTCAGTAGAATGTAATATCAAACTTTCTCCATCATAAAACCACAAGCAAATTGTTGATTGTATTCTTTTTCTAGCTAAATATTACTAAGTGCATGAAATTGATGAAATTTATAAGCAAATCTTACATCTTGTGCAGAAGTTCCAGGGCACTCATCAAGCTCTGCATCATTTGGACGATGTGGTGCGTAGTCCCCAATCGAATAATATTCATAAGGCGATGGACGTTTAGCGGAAGCACCCACAGATTGTCTCTCAGAAGTATTCGTTGGCACCGATGGCAAGACAACTTTGTCTCGAGAGCAGTTCATTTTTTATAAGTCTTTCAAACTTCGGTCTTGATCAATTGTAGAACTGTGTAGATAGGACTTTTGTGAAAATTGATGTACATTATAAATTCCCTACGAAAATAAGAGACATATTTGATAACAAAATATTACTTGAACAGATGGTGCCCCGTTGTTAATATTTTACTATGTAATATTCTCAGGAGCAAGTACCAAAAACTCCAACCCCTCCAATGATTTGTATCGTCGAGCAATGGTGAGCTGTCCTAACTGTAAAAATAAATCCCCTCAGAAATTACAATAATAATCTGGTAACATATTGTATTTCCTTACTGAACGGATTTTATCGTTACGTTCTTTTTTTATCTTTAGAAATACATCATTATATTGATTTCTATTATGCACGGACCCACTGAGAAACAGAGTGCTGAATGGGTCTTTCCATGTTGAAATAAATAAATGAAATGAATGAAATGAAACTCGAAAACACATGTGGGATCACAAATGACTCAATGGCAAAAAAATTGATCCTGAGGGAAGACTTCTCTTCTTCAATAACGAATAAGCAAAAGTTCAAACTTTACACAACGCAAAAGTGGATGTTATTATACATGTAGATCTGTAATCAGCTCGCTGAAGCACGCACCTCGGTTGGAAAGTCACATAAAGTTCAAAATCCCCAATACAGTACAAAAAAGTAGATATCAATATAGTTCCATCACTATAATCGCTGAAGGGTGCATCTTGGTCGGGAAAGGTGGCGTCAACTCAAAGTTGGCATCTATACAATATTCCAAATTGTTTACTGACGTACGTGACGATATTTACTGTGCATAGGACATAACAAACTAGACTATGTGTGGGATATGTGTGCGTGGTTGGCTTTTTAGGGATATAAGTTGTAATATTTTCTTGAATCGACTTCCTCTTGTGACACAATACACAGTGCACTCGAAGACAGCCCTAGCAATAAATGAATTTTTAGCTTAAATACCACACAAACACATACATCTTAAAAGCAAACAATTATGGACTTTATTGGTGAATATTTGATAAGTTATAAAAACTTTAATTGAAATATTATTTTGGGAATATTTGACAAAATAGTTGTAAATTTATTCAACATAATTATAAGTTCATGTAACAGCGTGACCTGTGACCACATGTGAAAGTAAAGTATTAATTATTCTAATTGGTTTAATTACAAACAGTACCAAATGTGTCTCAAAAAAGTTCATAAGTTACAAGAATTTAAAATCTGTAAGTATTTTTACAATGTTTGCATTATTTTCATTAATGGTGTACTATCATATTCCCTCGACATGTATCAGTAAGAGCACTTCTTTAATCTGCAATTCAAGAAGACAGGAATTCAAAGTCCAGAATTGTGTGGAATTGCCTATGTTTAAATAAGAGGTTTTCGTTGATGTATACATATTTTTTTTTCTCTCACGTAAACTCTTTTGGAGAATGTAACCTTTACAAAATGATATATGCTTCCTGGTGAATATATTGTGTACATGTAATGTGGCATAAGTTTAGGTTGGAGCTATAGAACTAATTACACTGACGTCAATAGCTGCCTCCAAGTAGTATTAATCTATTGTCAAGTACGTGACTATATTCAATTCTTTTTCACTAAATATAGTCCCATGAAATAACCATGACAAATACAGGCTGTTCTGTTGAAAGATCCCCCCTCTGAAAAAAAATTATTAAATGGTACGACCTGGCACAAAATTGCAAAACACTCCTCCGGCACCTGTCAAGAAAACACATTATATTGTATAAGACGATATGTATCACGTTTCAAATTGTGCAGCTTCAAAGTGTAGAAGGGTTTTCCTGTATTATCCATCATAATGGAAAAAAGTTCCCCGCCATGAAGATATTTTTCTAGGATTCGCTTATTATAACCGAGTAAAATAGTTAACCAGTCGTAATTATAATCAATTAGAGTAATCAAGCAATTATTCACAAGAATTAAATCGCTTATACAAAGTTTGCTCCGTTTAACGGTTTGTTCATCATAATGGAAAAACCCAGGTCGATCTAGTCGATCAAACTGTTCGGTAGTCAGTGGTGTACCTTGGGTCAACTCATTGAGGGGGGGGGGCGGGCGCTCACCTGAAAGGATGCTTTTAGATAATGTATTTAACGCGCTGCATACACCAAGCGCACGGTATAGGGATACTGAATTGTTAATGGATGTTTTAGTCATTTTAGTGTTGAAATATATACATAATTAAGGAATAAAGGTGCGCAGAAAGTGCAACTTTGGGGAAATAGGTGCAGATCCATTTACGCCACGGTATTTGAGCAAATTTGCACCTTTCACGGTTATATATGCGCTCGCCCCAGTGCCCGGGGGGGGGGGTGCAAATTTTCATCATTTAAATTTCATGCATACCTTTTAATCACAGGTTGTTATTGACAATATGAAAGCTTGTCCAAGGCTTGTCCGACATGCCCTCCCTACTCAAAAGTATTGCAACATACACTATAACGCATGCATTTTGAGTTGAAGGAAGGGGTCTTTATATAATGCTGTCATACTGAAGTTTATTATTGAAAAATGACAAATTATTTGTAACGAAATCAAACAATATTCTTTCTCCTTTCTTCTCCAAGGCAGAGAGTTTATAAAATGCAGGAGCACACACGACAGAATGGCTGGAACTTAAAAATGTAACTTTTTTTGCGCCTTCACTAATAGGGTGGGGTATTAATTCACATTATAAAAATCGTCCGTACGTCCGTAATCAAATGATTCGGTTGAGGACCTATGTTCATGTGACCAGTCTTTTATTTTACCTAATGGCAAAATTTGCCAGACCAGTGATAATGACCGGTGATAATGACCGGTACTAATGACCGCTGTGGCTTTCCATTATGTATCGATCCGCGTCGACTCGGCGTCATTAGAAACTCGGAATTTACGTAACGAACCAGCGCAGGCGGCAGGATCATGCGGTGTACGTGCACGGAATGTTGACTCTACGTTGCGCGCATGATCATCACCGTATTCCGACCGATGATGTAAAACATCACTCGAAATATTGTGACGAAAATGCTAACTTCTTCGAATGCATGTACATGAAGAAATACAGGAATTGTTGAGACGAAATGATGCATTCACCACATTATTAGGCATACTTGGGATTCTGAGAAGCATAAATCGCCTTCCCAGCACAAGATTGCCTTCGACAGGTTCAGCTCAGATTGCCGCTAACCGTACCGGTTAGGTGAGTTCTAGTACGATTAAACGCTTGGCCCCGGCGTCGGGACTACCGTGTGAAGTAACGGAATTAAAGTTAAGATTTTGCATTGAAGTGGCCCTTCAAGAGTACTTCGCGTTTAGGAATGATCGTTGGCAAATGCAATGGTTAACGTTAAAGTTCCATGTCATAAGAATATCATGAATGCCAGTAAGCCAGTAGACCTAACGAGTAAACGTTACGTCTAAACGGGTAAATAGGTCAAGGCTGTCTGACTGTGGTCTAACGTCGTTTAGATAGAGGTCTAACGTACCTATTCATCATGTTTTTCCATTGTTATCAAATGACAGGACGATACGAGACCATTTATAAAACATATGCACATCACTCTTTCGGGAATTAGTTAAAATATCTACATCGGTAACTGCGAAGACAGTCCAAACACACTCGGGCTATCGCCTGTCGTGTGTTTAAGACTGTTCCACAGTTTTACCTCGCTGCAGAATTAATTTTAACTAATCCCTCAGTGAATGTGCATTATTTGTATACTAGCATCGTAATTCGGTTTCATATTTCTCGTGAAATGGGTTTGATGGCTTGGAAAGACTTCCAACAAACCAAAAAATATCAATATGTTCCTCTATAGCGGTCTCAGAAGGAAGACTACACCCGCAAAGAAAAGAGCGCCTCCTTTCTTCATAAGACAGTTGTACAGGAGGATAAGGCTACTAATTCAAAATGATGGCCTTCTCTCCACATTATTATATCTGTTCTGAAAAGTAAAGTTGCGTTCACAAAGGCAGTTATTACCGGGCATATCTTTGTCGGGTATAAGTCCGACGTAATAAAAAAAAAAATCCATTGATACACCAACGCGTCCACACGTGTCGGTATTAACACTTATACCCGACAAAACTTATGCCCGACACGTCTTTATCGGTAATAGCAGACAGGAAATGACGTAGTCAAGGTGCTATCGAATCGTAACCTCTGACCCAAATTGCGTGAAATGTGAATTGGTAAACAATGAAGTTGTCTTCGCAAAGAGTAATTGCCCTTTCAAGGTCGGAGTTATGTCCGACAACAGTCCACACGTATTTTGTTATCACCGGGTATAACTTATTACCGGACTTATATCTGGTCTTCTTCGGATATAAATCGTCGGGTATAAGTCGTGCTATATCCGATAGAGTTATGCCCGACAATCGTTCACACAGCAACTTTATATCCGACGCTATTACCGACATAAGTTATGCCCGGTCACAAGCAACTTATGTCCGATCGTGTGGACATGGCTTAACATGACAGTAAATTTTACGATGTTTGCAATAGTAAATCGCCTTTAGCATTGAGAAAGAATAATAAATTGTAAATTTTATTAGGACACCATTATAGAAAAACCCTTTTAACTCAAAATGCATGCGTTATGGTGTATGTTTCAATACTTTTGAGTAGGGAGGGTAGCACCAAGAACAGGTTAATGGAATAGTCGTCCCCGCGATCCCGGGAATGAAACATCCGTAAAATTACGAAAACGTCCTATAGGTGTAAGTTTGCACCTTATAGGAAAGCAATAATTCATCTTCAATACAGTTTTATCGGATACAAGTAAGCAACAAAAAGTGATGCCAGTATGTACAGTGTCCGCCTCACGTCCGGAAGGTCTCAGGTTCGAACCCCAGTCAGGTCACACCAATGAATTTTATCTATTTTTCATGGTGCCCTCATGCACATTTTCGGTGCAAATCTGTAGGTGCATCTTTATTTCAACTCATCTGGTTCTTGAGGCATTTTCAAGTGTTCCCAATCTTGTCACTAACCTTTAAGCAATAATTAAACGTGTGATAATAACAGCAATAGTTTGATGGTTAATTGCTGTTAACCCTAATCAGCCCCGGCTTTTATGAAATTGCATAGCCCGGGGGGGCTAATTTGGCCCCCCCCCCCCCAGATCTCGACCGCGGATCGCGCGATCGCCGCGAAAATTTGCAATTGCATAGAGCCGGATATAATCTCCAAGACTGTATAGTTAG
>JZLH01S0356219.1:30652-46386 GCA_001188425.1 Eucidaris tribuloides
CATCTCTTCCACCTTCAGATTCCGGTAAATCTGTTCTTTGAAGGAAAAGGGCCAAGCAGGCCCACTACTTGGCTGATTCTTGAAAAGGTGAACTAAGTGGTCGAGCACGCTTCTTCAAAGCCATGCGCTGTGGCTGCCATTCACTTCTTGGGCGGTGCGGAAGGTGGAGAGTGGGGCCAAGGGAGGTGGGTACAGGCAAGGTGCGAGCGGCCAGATTTCGTCTGGATATTTTGTTTAAGGGGTTCTCGAGAGGAGGGGGGGGTAGCGGTGCAGTTCGCTGGATAGTACAGATCAGCTGGCAGATGTCTTCCTGAAATAGGAAGATGCGGATAATGGAATAATATCACAGGTGATTCTAGCATTGGGTTTGTGAGGTGTTTCAGGGGCCTAATGTAAGTCAATTTCAGACCCCATAGATAAGAGCAGCATTGCTTCCGTTTTCCATTAAAAAATCTCCAACGTAAACTATCAATTTTTACGCTGGCGGCAACCTGGGGATAATGATTTCTCAAGGTCTTTCCAGAATTGTTTTAGTTTTGTCGATTGGGGGTGGTGGATAGGGGGGGTGTGTAGTGCTTCAAGGTAAGCCTATCAGTGTATCAGGTTTGCCTTATTAAATGATTGAGGAAAGACAGTGCTCTGAAACATTCAAAAATAAAGTACTCATATGTCGTGATTGGATTGTACTGTTGCGGGAGTGTTTGTGGTGGTGGAGGCGCACAAAGGGCATGGGATGTGGGCTGTGGAGGGTGCGGGGGGGTTACTTGCAGAGGAAAGCCGTATTACGTCGTGTTGTCTTGATTTGATTTATAGTTTGTTTCAGCCTCGTTTGATTTGGGAGGGGAGTAGCGCTGGGTGCTACATAGGTTTATGGTCCTTGAGAGGATCAAAATCCATCGAAGATGATGTGGCGGTGGTATTAGAGCGCGCGCGGGTTTGTGGCTGTTGTTGAGGAGTGCTGAAGATGCCTAGGACGTGATGTGACCAGAGTTATCCGTCGCGCATAATTTTACCGTGCAACAATTGCGTCATATTTCACCTTGACACCCTTTAGAAATTGAAATTCATCGCTTGCGCTCCAATAAAATCATTTTAGATGGATACTGACGGATGAACTTTCTCAATTTGATGAGGATCACTTTACTTCTTCATGCAGAAGTTGGTTCCGGAATGGCTTCCCAATCTTGTCTGTTCCGTTTACTCTTGCGTAGTATATTCTAAACACAAAACAACCGGGACACCCTGTAGTGGAGATCTGGATCTCCCTTGCACAATTATATGCAAGCTTTTTGCAAAGTGTGCCTCTTTCACCGACCCCCCATCTCCATTGAAAGAATGCAGCTGGGACTTTCCATTGCACTTCCAAGTTCAAAAATACTGTGAGTGAGACCTTCTCATAGCGGATGTCCTTACTACGTTACCGAATCCGTGCTGTATAAGCGCAGTGTATGGTTAGTACTGATCTAAATTACTTTCAAGTATCATCTTGGCCAGGGGGGTCGGTTTTCAATGAAGAGTACTCCTCGCACCCAGTAATGCCGTGTTGAGTTCATTCCGAAACAACTCTTACATCTATCTCGGCCGAATGATCTGTAGAATCTATTAACACAGAGAATATGAATGAGAAAGTAGTGTCTTAGTAACATCAAAGGTAATTTTCCAGAATTCTTAAGCGTCGTTTAACTGTGTTTAAAAGATTGGTTATTCATTGTGACGTCAGAAAGCATCTAAATGATGAAATCAGGCTGAATCTATCCAATATGAAGATTGAATATAAATAAACACCTTCATCAGAGACTTGGGGTAAAATATTGGGCTTTGGTGAAAATCTGGACCGGGTTAAACTTCTCCGTTTTTCAAATGACCTCAGAAGCCTCCAGAAAATCCGTGACGTCAAACACGTGCATGGTGCCGTTCCAAAGATTTCGAATGCAGCCGTGAGCGGAAGGGTCGGCGGAAATCAGGCCGGGGGGATAACCAAACAGTGCGCGTCCGCCTGGTTCTTGCGGACGGCCCTACACAACAACCGCCGATTCGGCAAATGTTGAGCCAATGTTTAAACTCACGGAAAGAACGAATTCTTGTAACATGTTCGTTATTAGTCTTTCTTATAAAACAACAAATTCATGACGTATGGATCTAACTATTCAACACACATTCTGGTAAGTTACTAAACTACCGTTTGTGTATGATAATGACTTAATGTGAAGGGAAGATAATGGACTTGAAATGATCCTGCGCACAATCTTTTTAAAGTAATTAAGTTATGCGGATTCGCCCAATCTGAAAAGTGATAAATGAGATGGGGAGGAAGAATTTTTCAGATCTTGTAATGCAATGCTACAATTTGACAACATAACTATGTGCTAGTAGAATTTGAATACCGCGTCGCAATCAAGCTATCAAGGCTATCTATATAATTTAAGACACAGAAGCTGTTTTTTCGGGAAAGGGTTTGTACTGTTTCGATTCACTCCAATCAAATCAGATCACAAAACCTGAAGATAGGGCTTAACTGTAAGCGATGAAAAGCATAATTAGTTTCACGCCATTTAATTTGCGTATAACTAGGTATTCTGACAATTTGCTTTACACAGGATACGCGGGTACAGATGATAGTCGGGTAAGGCCATAATTTTTGATAATATGAGCAAATACTTGGTGTACAAACTGTGCATTTACGGACGTATATCTTCCAACAGTTTTTGCAAATTTGACGTTAGTTGACACACTGATCTTCAATGTCATATGCAATTTCCAGATCAGCCCTGTGAATGACTGTTAGTTTCAAACGACAGGTGACAACACTCTTTGACCCCACACACCGGCATTCATAAGCAAGCATAACTTTGAATGCGAGCATACTGTGCATATATTGGTTTACAATTCGGTGAAAAGGACATGTTTCGTGAACAATTGGTAAATATCTTTATCGTGTGCTCCACTTTGTCCATTGCAGGATTACCTGTTTGATTTATCTCTTTACAAAGAGACCAGTTCTTGCCGTGATATCATTTGCCATATTAGTAATACGTAACTTGTCACTGGTTACCTGAAGCTAATGGACTGGAACGGGTTTGTCGATCGTGATTATATCTTTAATTCTTCTTTGGGTTCGAGTTAGCCATTTGCTCCCATTCAAATAGCGATGCAGAGGATGGATCTGGACGAGCGAAGATGCGCTGTTCATGAAGGCCTTGAACCGGTCAAATCGCTGCGTGCGTTTAGAATTCCCAGGATTCGATCCATAAGCCACGAAGAAACTTTTGAGACAATTTCTCTGCCATATTCCCCACGCAGAACTCCTCCCCTGGATTCCGGTTATCATGTGATGAGAGGTGTTAGCCTGTCTGGCGGATGTTTAATGCAGAATGAAGTTGTCCTGATAAGATTTAGAAACTATTTATTTTTCAAGGGTCGATTTTGATCTCGATAATCACCTACATCGTTCTGTATATTGTGTGGTTTGTCTACCGGTCGTACGAGGATATTACATCTGTTTTATTGTCGAGTTAATTTAAAGGAAGGGAAGGGCCGCAACCGTAACAGCATAAGGTTAAACAAAAAAATGGTATTCTGCCAACTAATCAGATCGCAGATCGCCGTGCACTGGTTGAGAGCTGAAATTATGCGTAGCGATGATGCCACCCGACGTTGTTAGTCAGCGGCCGTGATAATGCATGCACTGTTTTAATCGATAAGCGTCGCGTCCCTATAGCTGTGTTCTGTAAGAATTGTATTCCGCGAATGAAATTTGTAAAAAGAACGTAAAATTAAACACAAGTGAAAGCTAGTTTATAGGGCTTGACGTGAGGTGGTATCAGCACAGTATCCTTTTTTGGGACTGCCATTGGTTCCGGTGTCACCATATTTCTCACAATACTTTACAATGTATTTTTTCTACTTATTCTGTATTTACGCAGCTCCATCTTCCTTTAATATCAAAAAAATCTCATAGGAGAAAACATAGGAATTATCTATGTTAAAGTATAGCAAAAGAAAAGGAAAGAAACTGTGAATGGTTTAGCTAAGCACTCTGATGTATTTCATTTATTGGAGTCGTATTTACGTATACAAATTCTCGGCAGAATGCACATTGTGTTTCGTTATGTTTTATTTGTCTTTTGTATGCTTATACGCTGAAGATAACTTGATCATTTGACATTCGTCAGATTGGAGCGATTGTTTTCAGAGTGGCGACGGGTCTCGATCGGAGATTCTGCCTGCCAGGCTGCGCATAGCATGCGGTATATGCCTACGGAACTTTGGCGCAGAGTATAGCTTTCATTTAAGTCCTGCCGTACGCGTTCCACTTCTGCTGGCTCAAATCCCAATCTCAGCCCGAGAGGGACGAATTCACAAGGATGGAGGCAAACCTTCTGAAAATGGTTGCATGTCTTCGTATCCGTTACCGAATGACGACGGAATGGTGATCGGATTTGTGGCTGGTACCTAAGGAAATTGTAAGACACGGGAAAAGACCTGAGTATAGGCGTTTAAGACAAGCCTAGTGCGGTAATCTCTATCACATTCTGAAGGAATGGAATCGTCGATGAACAGCTTTTAGTGTGATGTAACATAGAAACTGGGTTGGAGACCAGAATTTAGTGATGGACCCTTTAGCTTGTCACTCGTGGTCACCTCAATAAAACCACGATGAAAGTGTAATGCCAGCTGAAGCCTGCAAACGAAAAAATATGTGCGCAATACAGTTGATGATGCAGAAGGTGTAGCTGGCCGTGCCTATTGGGCCGCGTTTACGTGTAAACAACCATTTATCATCGTTATGTTCCTTGTTGTGTTCGGAATGGAATTGTACACTGAAAAACGGGATCATGCGAGTCGAAGCAAGACTGTCAATTAGAGTATTCTTGATAGCTTAACGATTCTTTGACCCTTTATTACATTGTTTTATTGTTTGTTTTGGGGTCACGCACAGACGTGCGTCCCCTTTGCGGTCACCGGCTGTTATACTTGCCGTCCAACTTATTGCTTTATTATTTCTGCGTTGTTAGCCAAGGCTGAAAGTGGGTTACAAGCAAAGGAGCGGATATCAAGTCCAAAGAGGACAAATGCCGAAAGAGGTACAATAAGTCGATTGGAAAAGTAAACAAAAAACTGTGCATATTACTATCAATCTCGTGCGAATCATGTGTACTCATATTTGTGTGTGAGATTTTTTGGGTGGGATGTGTTGACTGGTAAAAAGAGATCATTGTCAAAAGGCACTCCATATATTTTGGTCAAAATAATTTTTGCGGCCATTAATACACTCATTTTAGAAGCTCTATACACTACATGTATTACTTACAACTCGCTGAATTTCTAATTGCAAGTTGGTAAAAAAAAAAATGGCAACTTAAAAATCAAGTTCGTTGCTCAAAAGGTACTTACATCCGATTTGGTTCGGTCTCAAAAGGTAACTTACATCCACGTTCATTTGGTGAAAGAACCAATCAGAGAGCAGTATTAGAACTTGACCTTCAACCACCTATCTAGCCTTGGATTTTGGTTCATTGCGAAAGGTCCCAAAATGATGAAAATGGGTGGGTAAAAACAAAGGAAAAGCGACAAAAAACAGTAGAGAGTTAAATCAGATTTCATGTAGTCCATGTATGTGTTTTACGTGTTAGTTAGGTTGTGGGTAATGTGTTGAGTTTGTATGTAAAAATGTATGTGTGTGTGTGTGTGTGTAGGTGATTTAGTTTGTGGGTTGCGTGGTGTTTGATGTGTGACTCGATACTTTTGCACATTTGTGTGTTTCGAGGTGTGGTGTGTGTGTGTTGTGTGTGTGTGTGTGTGTGGGTGTGTGTGGGGTGTGTGTGTGGGTGTGTGTGTATGGTATGTGTGTGTAGGTGATATTGGTGTGTGCGTTTGAGATAGGTGTGTGTACACACGAGCGTGGTGTATGTTGTGTGTGTAGTGTGTGTGTGTGAATGCCTCTGTATGTTTGTGTTTGAATGTTTGTGCGTACGCGAGATCGTGTGATGTCTGAACTCAGGACTTGAATTTATGGATGTAGTACCTTCTGCGAACCGAGCTCTTAAATTTCAAAATATTTGTTCTGTAAACGAACCAAGTATTGATGTAACATGCAAACAGATGTATTTCAGGAGACTCTGAAGTCCGCTTCACTTGATTGGCTGACCTCCAGCCTGAGGCAATATTCTTCCAACTCTGAATATCGATTGCAGTTTCTCCTTCGTTCTCCCAAGATGATGCCTTTGACGGAAATACCTTTCCTCAGATCTTTACATTTGAACTTTGAACGGCCCATTCGGTGACTTGCCTACCATTCGCCGCCCTGGACAGATACAAAAATTTTACATTTCTGTAATCAAAACTGGCTTCGTAATTTGTTTACAAAATACAGAACATACTCTAAGAAAAATTTGTCACATGTTTATTAGCTTTCCAAACAGACATGATACTTCATAGAATGTAATATCCAAACTTTCTCATCATAAAAACCACCAAGCAAATTGTTGATTGTATCTCTTATTCTCTAGCTAATATTGACTAAGTGCCATGAAATGATGAAATTTTAATCTGATAAGCAAATCTTACATCTTGTGCAGAAGTTCCAGGGACTCATCAAGCTCTGCATCATTTGGACGTGTGGTGCGTATCCCCAATCGAATAATATTCATTAATGGCGATGGACGTTTACAGGAAGCACCCACAGATTGTCTCTCAGAAGTAATTCGTTGGAACGATGGCAAGACAACTTTGGTCTCGCAGAGCAGTTCATTTTTTTATAAGTCTTTCAAACTTCGGTCTTGATCAATTGTGAACTGTGTAAGATAGGACTTTGTGAAATTGATGTACATTATAAATTCCCTACGAAAATAAGAGACATATTGATAACAATATATTACTTGAACAGATGGCTGCCCGTTGGTTATAATTTTACTATGTAATATTCTTCTTAGAGCAAGACCACAAAACTCCAACCCCTCAATTGATTTGTAATCGTCGAGCAATGCGTGGCTTCCTAACTGTAAAAATAATTCCCTCATGAAATTACAATAATAAATCTGAACAATATGTACTTTCCTTACTGATACGGATTCTTATCGTTTAGCGTTCTTTTTTTATCTTTAGAAATACATATTAATATTGATTTCTATTATGCACGGGACCACTGCGAAACAGAGTGACTGAATGGGTCTTTCCATGTTGATAATAAATAAATGAAAGAATGAAATGAAACTCGAAAACACATGTGAGATCACAATGATCTCTAATGCCAAAAATGATCCTGAAGGGAAGACTTCTTTCTTCAATAACGAATTAGCAAAAGAGTTCAAAACTTTACACAACCAAAGTGGATGTTATTATACATGTAGATCTGTTATTCAGTCGCTTGAAGCACCACCTCGCGTTGAGAAAGTCATCATAAAGTTTCAAAATCCCCAATACAGTACAAAAAACGTAAGATACAATATAGTTCCATCACTATAATCGTCTGAAGGTGCATCTTGTCGGGAAACGGTGGCGTCAACTCAAACGTTGGCCATCTATACATATTCCAAAATTGTTTATGACGTACGCTTGACGATATTTACTGTGCATAGGACATAACCAAACTAGACTATGTGCTGGATATGTGTGCGTGGTTGGCTTTTTCAGGGATATACAGTCTGTAATATTTTCTTGAGATCGACTTCCTCTTGTGACAGCATACACAGTGCACTTCGAAGACAGCCATAGCAATTAAATGAATTTTTAGCTTAAATACCACACAAACAATTACAATACTTAAAGCAACAATTATGACTTTATGGATGAATATTTGATAAGTTATAAAAACTTTAATTGAATATTATTTGGGAATATTTGACAAAATAGTTGTAAATTATATTCAACTATTTATAAGTTCATGTAATCAAGCCGTGACTGTGACCACATGTGAAAGTAAGAGTATTAATATTCTAATGGTTTAATACAAACAGTACCAAATGTGTCTCAAAAAGTCATAAAGCTTACAAGAATTTAAAAAAATCTGTAAGTATTTTTAACAATGTTTGCCATATATTTTCATTAATCGGTGTACTATCATTTCCCTCGACATGTCACTCGTAAGAGCACTTCTTATAATCTGGCAAATTCAAGAAGACAAGGAATTCAAAAGTCCAGACTTAGTGTGGAATTGCTATGTTTAAATAAGAGTTTCATTGATGTTATACATATTTCTTTTTTTCTCTCAACTGTCTCTTTTGGAGAATGTAACCTCTTACAAAAATTGATATATTGCTTCCTGGTGAATATATTGGATGTAATGTAATTGGCATTAAGTTTTACGGTTGGAGCTATGAATTAATTACGAACTGACGTTCAATAGCTGCCTCCAAGTAGTATTAATCTATTGTGCAGCTTACGTGATATTATTCAATTCTTTTTCCACTAAATATAGTCCCATGAAATACACATGACAAATTAACACGGCTGTTCTGTTGAAAATCCCCTCTGAAAAAAAATTCATATAAATGGTACGACTGGCCACAAAAATTGCAAAACACTTCTCAGGCACCTTGTCAAGAAAACCATTCATATTGTATAAGGACGATATGTATCACGTTTCAAATTGTGCAGGCTATCAAAGTAGAATGCGTTTTCCCTGTAATTGACTACCATTTATAATTGGAAAAAGTTCCCCGCCCATGGGAAGGCTATTCTTTCTAGGATTCGCTTATTATAACCGAGTAAAAATAGTTAACCAGTCGTATTATGAATCAATTAGAGTAATTCAAGCAATTATTTCAACAAGAATTAAATCGTTAATAAAAGTTTGCTCCGTTTAAGGTTTGTCATCATTATATGCGAAAAAACCAGGTCGATCTAGTCGATTCAAACTGTTCGGGTAAGATACAAGTGCGGTGTACCTTGGGTCAAATCAGTTGAGGGGGGGGGGGCGGGCGCTCACCTTGAAAGGATGCTTTTAGATAATGTATTTTAACGCGCTGCATACACCAAGCGGCCGGTTATAGGGATACTTGAATTGTTAATGGATGCTTTATCATTTAGTTGCTTGAAATATATACATAATTAAGGATAAAGCGTGCGCAGAAAGTGCAACTTGGGGAAATAGTGCGATTCCATTTACGCCCGGTATTTGAGCAAATTTGCACCTTTTCACGGTATATATATTGGCGCTCCCCAGTGCCCGGGGGGGGGGGTGCAAATTTTCATCATTCTAAAATTTCATGCATAACCTTTTAATCACAGGTTGTTAGGTGTTTATTAACAATAGAAGCTTGTCCAAGGCGTCCGACATGCCCTCCCTACTCAAAAGGTATTGGCAAATACACATATAAACCGACATGCATTCTTGGTTGAAGGAAAGGGGTCTTTATTAATGCTGTCATACTGAAGTTTATTATTGAAAATGACAACAATTATTTGTAACAAATTCAAACAATAATTTCTTTCTCTTTCTCTCCAAGGCAGAAGTTTATAAAATTGCGGAGCACACACAGACAGAATGGCTGGCAACCTTAAAATGTAAACTTTTTTTGCGCCTTCACTAATAGGGTGGGGTATTAATTCACATTATAAAAATCGTCCGTACGTCCGTAATCAAATGATTCGGTTGAGGACCTATGTTCATGTGACCAGTCTTTTATTTTACCTAATGGCAAAATTTGCCAGACCAGTGATAATGACCGGTGATAATGACCGGTACTAATGACCGCTGTGGCTTTCCATTATGTATCGATCCGCGTCGACTCGGCGTCATTAGAAACTCGGAATTTACGTAACGAACCAGCGCAGGCGGCAGGATCATGCGGTGTACGTGCACGGAATGTTGACTCTACGTTGCGCGCATGATCATCACCGTATTCCGACCGATGATGTAAAACATCACTCGAAATATTGTGACGAAAATGCTAACTTCTTCGAATGCATGTACATGAAGAAATACAGGAATTGTTGAGACGAAATGATGCATTCACCACATTATTAGGCATACTTGGGATTCTGAGAAGCATAAATCGCCTTCCCAGCACAAGATTGCCTTCGACAGGTTCAGCTCAGATTGCCGCTAACCGTACCGGTTAGGTGAGTTCTAGTACGATTAAACGCTTGGCCCCGGCGTCGGGACTACCGTGTGAAGTAACGGAATTAAAGTTAAGATTTTGCATTGAAGTGGCCCTTCAAGAGTACTTCGCGTTTAGGAATGATCGTTGGCAAATGCAATGGTTAACGTTAAAGTTCCATGTCATAAGAATATCATGAATGCCAGTAAGCCAGTAGACCTAACGAGTAAACGTTACGTCTAAACGGGTAAATAGGTCAAGGCTGTCTGACTGTGGTCTAACGTCGTTTAGATAGAGGTCTAACGTACCTATTCATCATGTTTTTCCATTGTTATCAAATGACAGGACGATACGAGACCATTTATAAAACATATGCACATCACTCTTTCGGGAATTAGTTAAAATATCTACATCGGTAACTGCGAAGACAGTCCAAACACACTCGGGCTATCGCCTGTCGTGTGTTTAAGACTGTTCCACAGTTTTACCTCGCTGCAGAATTAATTTTAACTAATCCCTCAGTGAATGTGCATTATTGTTATACTAGATCGTAATTCGGTTTTCATATTTTCTCGTTGAAATGGGTTTGGATGGCTCTGGAAAGACTTCCAACAAAACCAAAAAATATCAATATGTTCCTCTCATAGCGGTCTCACGAAGGAAGACTACACCGCAAAGAAAAGAGGCCTCCTTTCTTCATAAAGACATGTTGATACAGGAGGATAAGGCTACTAATTCAAATTGATGGCCTTCTCTCCACATTTTATATCTGATTCTTGAAAAGTAAAGTTGCGTTCACAAAGGCAGTTATTACCGGGCATATCTTTGTGGGTATAGTCGACCGATAATAAAAAAAAAAAATCCATTGACACAAAACGCGTCCACCGTGTCTGTATTAACACTTAATTACCCGACAAAACTTATTGCCCGACACGTCTTTTCGGTTACATAGCAGACAGGACATGACGTAGTCAAGGTGCTATCGAATCGTAAACCTCTGACCCATAATGCCGTGAATGTGAATTGTAACAATGAAGTTGTCTTCGAAAGTTAGTTAATTGCCCCTTTCAAGGTCGGAGATTTATGTCGACAACAGTCCACACGTATTTTGTTATCACCGGCCGTATAATATTTACCGACTTATATCTGGTCTTCTTCGGATATAAATCGTCGTGGTATAAGTCGTGTATATCCGATAGAGTTATGCCCGACAATCTTCACACAGCAACTTTTATATCCGGATCGCTATTTACCGACATAAGTTATGCCCGGTCACAAGACAAATTATGTCCGATCGTGTGGACATGGATTAACATGACAGTAAATTTTACACTGTTCTGCAATAGTAATCGCCTTAGCATTGAGAAAAGAATCAATAAATTTAAATTTTATTAGGCACCATTATAGAAAAACCCTTTTAACCAAAATGCATGCGATTATGGTGTATGCTTTCATACTTCTTGAGTAGGGGGGTACACCAAGACAGGTTTAAATGGAATTAGTCGTCCCCGCGATCCGGAATGAACATCACGTAAAATTCCGGAAAACGCCTATAGGTGTAGTTTGCACCTTCATAGCGAAGCAATATATATCATCTTCAATCAGATTTTATCAGGATACAAAGTAAGCAACAAAAAGTGAAATGCCAGTATGTACAGTGTCCGGCCTCACGATCACGGAAGTATCAGGTTCGAACCCCATCAGGTACACAAATGAATTTTATCTATTTTTAATCGGTCGCCCTCCATGCACATTTTCGGTGCAATCTGTAAGGTGCATTCTTTATTTTCAATCTCATTTGCGTTCTTGGAGGCATTTTCAAGTGTTCCCATCTTGTCACTAACCTTTAAGCAATAATTAAAAAGTGTGTACATTAACAGCAATAGTTTGATGGTTAATTGCTGTTAACCCTAATCAGCCCCGGCTTTTATGAAATTGCATAGCCCGGGGGGGCTAATTTGGCCCCCCCCCCCCCAGATCTCGACCGCGGATCGCGCGATCGCCGCGAAAATTTGCAATTGCATAGAGCCGGATATAATCTCCAAGACTGTATAGTTAGATTTTTGAAAAATAATCATTTTCTATTTTTAAGTAATTAATTATTCATATTTATGTATAAAATCATATTTTTGCCTATAACTCCCTTTAAACAGCTCACAGAATGCTATTTTTTGGTGATAATATTCTTTATGACATTTCTAACAATCATCTGTCAAAAAAAATGCTGAATCAGAGTTAATTTCTTATGTATTTTATTGTTTCATGAATTTCTTATGTATTTCTTTGTTTTTTCGACCTTTTATTTTTTATTGTTTGTTCAAAGAAATTTCTCGGGGACACTTTTGCGATCATAAACAGCATAAAATTAGTTAATTTCAATCAGTAAAAGTAAAAATAATCATACATTTATGAATTTGGGCTGAAAACACAATTTGCATTGAAATAACACACGATATCATGTTTTTGAGCGATTTTTGGTGTGACATGGAAGTATAAAAAGTTGCGTAACTCCGGAACCGCGTACCCGGACGTCGCGAATTTGGTCTCAAAAGATGCGCAACACTTGAAAGTAAAAAGTCAGCGAGCGACGCGGTCAAAAAATTTCGCGCGGCGGAATGGTCGCGAACTTTGTCGAGGGGGTAGGGCTTTTTTAGCCCCCCCCCCCCGGGCAGATAGGGTTAAAGGTGCTCCCAGTGTGACATTCGTCTGCACCATCTAAAGTGCGAAGTTGAACTTTATTTCTTAGTGTGTACCTTTTCAGTAGTTTTGCTATTATGTATTTAATGCAGTATAAAATGAATTCTACAAGCGAGGGTAGCGAGTTAAGGGATTTGGGAAACTTTGAAACTCCAAGTAGAAAACTGCGGTTTTGCGGTGTAGTCTGTCAAAGAAATTCGAAATAATTGATATCGTAATGTGAAAACAAGCTGAATTATGTGCTTCTTTATTCAAGCCCGAAGCCAATATTGTTCGGGGGACTGAAGTCAAAAAACAAACATCAGGGCCGCAGAACTTATTTATGCTGGAGGGGGTAGGTTGCTGACACTCTTAACGAGTAGTTTCCAGGGGCAAGGCTTAAATTTCCTAGTAGAATCCCGAATGGGGGTAAGGAGGCGCAGCCCCTAAACCCCCCTAAAGCTTTAAAGACACTATATAACACTGTGGAAGACCCGTTTAAAAAATGTCGAACTTTGCTATTTGACATATCTGGCAGTGTTTGAATGGACAAATAAACACCCTAGAACACAAAATTTTGGACAGTCATAAATTCACTAGAACAATATGTGCAGATACAAATTGGCACATAATTGTTTATCAGCCGATAGGAAATTCTGCAACACAGCATTCTATGGGGGACAGCAGGAATGGTCTCTCAATGATTTTCACTTTTTTAAAGCACTTAATGATCGTTTTAAACTGCAATTTTGTCAGGGCTTCCTTTTTAGACCCTATCAAAGGCACTGGTGGTATGGGGAATCATGTAGCTCAGATTTTTCAAACTGGAAACATTGTTATACACTGCCTTTAAGTCACAATAAGAAAAAAACACCCTTAAACACCCTCACATGTACTCTGGTACAGACTAGATAATATGAAATCAAACGAATCCAATGAATATCAAACATTTCAGCTTTATCCTCTCACTAGCGGATTTACCCACCAGGACATCTTCCATAAAGATCATATAATGGAAATTAGAAAGAAAGGCTCTCGAGTCAGCAAGAAAACGGTCATCTAGCAAGCAGGTCTAATAAGTTTAATGGTCACAACATTCTTTCCCTGATTCGGTTCATCACTAATACAAACGTGTAATTAGGCAATGATGATAAATAGTGAAATACGGCTATAAATCAGAGGAAGCTTATTGATTTTGTAAATTTAGTTTCTTTTCGATGGTGACTTTCCAAAACAGGTTTCATTGAGCACCAACATGACAGATCTGGTCAGTTTCTTTTTAAATCACCTTTGTACAACCCATCCTATTATTAATGCTTGTTTAAAATCCCCTGATATGGATATTATATAAATCAATCTTCCTTCTTTCCATCATTAAAAGCGTTCGATGTAAAACGTTATATCAAAACACGTAAGGCTATATACGATAAATGACCTGTGCGATCTCACGTCTTATTAGTCTGGTGAGTTTCTAGTCTCATAATATTTACCACACAAGGCCAGAATAAAGAAATCATGTGTTTAATGTGGTATCATTGGTAGCAAAGCAGGCGAATATAATCAGGAAAGAAGGCGCCTTTTTTAGGGGGGGGGCAATATCTTAATGAAATGAGGAGTAAATAATTAAATTAACACGATCTTGACCTGTGCCAAGGTAACCATTTCTGTTGAACATTTTCAACGAAAGAAAACTCTGTTTTTTATCGAACATGTCATATCAGAGCAGATATAATACGACCAGGGCTAATGGGAGGTTAGAAAGAAAGGAAAGATCAGCAATTAAGTAGATTCCTCATTATTTTACAAACTGAAAGAAAGCAAATAATGATAATATACATGGATATAAAATGGATGACAGATGGATGCGGGTCCTTAACAGTACACACGGTAGAATGAGCTGATTGAGACAAATAACGAGAGAAAGAGAGAAAAAAATACTGATGCATACGCACCGACAATGAACACCCACACATACGTACATACAATGTAAACACTACACAAAAAGTAAGTTCCCCCTTGTTCAAAATACCATAACTTTTTAATGAAATAAGTTTTAGCAAAATAACTTAACAGAAACATTACCACACTCCTTGACTAACCTCTGTGTGAAAATAAGATTAATTCGTCAAGCCATGCATGAGTGAGCATGAATTAAAGGCAAAAATGTCAATTTTCGAAAGTCACAGGAGTCATCTCTTACGCCAAAATAATGGTAAATAATGGTATTTTTTGCTTTATTTATAAAATGTGCTCACTGAACCCTGACATGGTTACAACCTCTTATGTCCATACAACGTGTAAAGATACACTTCGCTGAAAAATATCGGATTTCAATTTTTTCAATAAACTTAATGGATTTCACAATTTCTAAATTGAGAATGGATGGACATTGTTAAATTGAGCTCACTGAAGCGTAAATATGCGAAAAGTACCAAAAGAATTGTTAGGGGGTCAAACGATAGCTGATTAACATAAATAGCGCATAATCATTCAACATAAACAGAATTTGTCAAAATCCTGCATCACAAATCCCTCAACATGACCCTTGTGACTTTTGAAAAGTGACATTTTTGCCTTTATTACGTGCTCACTCACGCATGACTTGACAGATCAATCACATTTTCACACAGAAGTTAGGCAATGAATGCAGAAACACTCCTGCGAAATTATTCTGCTCAAAACCATTTCGTTAAAAAGTTATGGAATTTTCAAAAAGGGGGAACTTATTTTTTGTGTAGTGTTTATTTACATGAGCAATTACAATTCTGATTGGACTTAAGATGTTTCATATCACTTGGAATCTATTCATTATAAGATCTTAAGCACATTCCTACGAATGAATTTTATCTGCTTTCCCCCAAATTAAAATTTCTGTTTGAGATTTTTTTATTTTTTTTTGTCATATCATGGGTAAAAAGACATGGGTCAATTTTATTACGAAAACAACTATCATTTAGAATTCTGTTTGTCTTGATGTTGCAGTTGATGTTGATTAGTTGCATTTGTGTATATATAAAC